>JAIQCU010000784.1:0-35843 GCA_022114935.1 Leptestheria dahalacensis
CGGGAATTTGTCGTTGCGAAAAAAAGGATGTTTGCCGAAAGACTTAAGCTAAAAGAAAGAGAAGGGGACTTAAACTAAACTTAAAAAAAGACGTTACCAAATATTTGTCTTTGAAAGAGATTATACGTGTGCGCCACGTTTTTCAATGGACGCGTATTTGGAACCGCCTTTTGGTTTCAACACAAAGATTTACTCTGCAATTACTTCATTGAATTCTTAGTTTCATTTTAGTCCATTTAATTTTATCTGAAATTATTTAATTTATTATATACTTATGTAATTATATATTAAGATGTATGATTGAAGCCGTCTATTATTAAATTTTGGACCACTTTATCTGTCTGTCTATCCAGCTGTCTAGCTGTCTATCTATTTGTTTGTCAGTCTATCTGCCTATCTATCTGTTTATCTTGTCTGTCTATCTGCCTATCAGGCAATCTATCTATTTATGTTTATCAGGTAATCTATCTATTTGTTTGTCAATCAATCTATCTGTTTATCAGACAATCTATCTATCTATGCGGTTACCTGTCTATCTGCCTATCTTGCTGTCTATGACAATCCGTCTATCCATCTATCTGTCTGTCTATCTATCTTGCTGTCTATGACAATCCATCTATCTATCTATCTATCCATCTATCTGCCTGTTTATCCATCTATCTATCTATCTATCTATCTATCTATCTATCTATCTATCTATCTATCCATCTATCTATCTATCTATCTATCTATCTATCTATCTATCTATCTATCTATCTATCTATCCATCTATCTATCCATCTATCTATCTATCTATCGATCTATCTATCTATCTACCTATCTATCTATCTATATATCTATCTATCGATCTATCTATCTATCCATCTATCTGCCTGTCTATCTATCTATCTATCTATCTATCTATCTACCTATCTATCTATCTATCTTTCTATCGATCTTTCTATCTATCTATCAATCTATCTATCTATCTATCCATCTATCTAACTTATCGATGGATCAATTTTCTGTAATAATAAAACAGATCAACTAAAATCAAGTTAACTAGGTTAACGTGAAACAAGAAGTGCTTAAGCAAATTGAGATTACCTTCTGTTTTCTCAGTACGCGCACCTGGGCTTTAATGAAACAATTCAGGAAAGGGGAGTGCAAGTCATTTTCTAATGAGCTTAAAACAGGTCAGTGCCAGAAAAAAGGGAAAGGCGTTGACCTGACTTGACCTAATCCTCGCTGGTCACTGACGTGGCCCAAATACAAAATCCAGCAGCTGGTCGAGGACCTGCTGAACGACCTATACTGCTTACCGTCTGCCTGCTGGATTTGGGCGAAAATCACCAGTTTCAACAGTTCCTGGCTCCCTTAATGCAAAAACCAAGAAACGACAATGTGTCATTTATATCACAATTGAATTAAGTAGACTTTTAAATTTGTTTAAATTCGTTTCTGATTCATGAATCCGTACTTTAGATATTTTCATTTGCTACTTATATTGTTCATTGAAAATTAATATTACAAATCGGAAGCCAGTGCTCCGTGTGGTACGAAGCAGCACGAGTCGTGCAGGTGGGGGGTCAGCGGCTCTCGTGTGAAATAAAAATTGCCACCGACGGTCAGAGATTTATAACCGGCTCGTATAGACATACGTGTATAAAGGCACCGTTCTTATAATGATGGATTTTATAGTGTTTTATCGAGTCTCTCCTTTTCAGTGCACGTTCTATACTTGTATATGCTGGTTGGCTCCACACAAAACATCTTAGTGTCATGTACATATATGTTTTAAGTCTAATGTGGTTTTCAGTGTACCTATAGATAGATATATAATTGATATACATGTTACGTGTGAAGTATAGCTTGGCTATCGGGTATCATCGGGTATTATCTTGATAATCTACCTATCAATCAAGTAAATCACCTAACCACCTGTAAATATAACCTGATACACGTCACGCTGGTTACTATGGGCTATGATCCCTTGGATAAACAGTTTTTGTATTTGATTCTATAGACGAGAATGTGCATAGAGACAATTGCGCTATATGGCGTGTGTATACACACATATGTATAAATCGAGATGCTGAATTTATTATTTATTTGCTCATTAGTCAGCTTGGTAGTTATAGCCGTTATAGTTGATTAACCATATAGTTATGTGATTTTTTAGTCGGTGGGTTTACTGGCTGGTTATTCAGTCAGTTAATCAGTTAATTAACTAGTCGGTTAAGCAGTTCGATAATGAGTTAATTAAGTCGGTTACTTAATTATTATACAATTTTTGTATATTTAATATTATTTTTTAATGTGAAAAAACATGGTAAACATTTAAAAAAACCGCTGAGATTACTGGGCGAGCAATTGAACAAGACTTAAATTGATTTGATAAACTGTTTTGACATGCCTTAAGTTGTCTAATGTGAAACTAAGCCCCGGATGAATTACACACGTGCATCGGCAAATGGAGAGGATCAAGCCCACAACACGCCCCTCCCGCCCTCCCTTATTTCATGTCCGCATCATAAACCGTCGAATGTTTTGCTGATAAAAAACTGTATTAAAATTATATTTAAAAAATACTGTATTGTATTCATTAAAATGATTTTCATTATTGTACAAAAATATATAGAAATTATAACATAGATAGATAGATAGATAAGCAGACAAACAGACAGACAGACAGACAGATTAGGTAGATAGGTAGGTAGATAGATAGACAGATAGATAGACAGATAGATAGAAAGGTAGATAGATAGACAGATAGATAGAGAGAGATAGATAGGTAGATAGACAGACAGAGAGGGTAAACAGGTAGATCTAGACACAGAGAGATAGATGGGTAGATAGACAGACAGAGAGGATAAATAGATAGGTATAGATATAGACACAGATAGATAGATAGATAGATAGATAGATAGATAGTTAGGTAGATAAAGAGATAGATAGGTAGATAGGTAGATAGACAGGCAGATAGATAGATAGAGTATAATTCATAAACGCTAGTAAGGTTTCTGTAAACCTTAATTATAATTATACTGTACTTGGAATCATAAAGGTGTTAATATCAAACGGAAGAGTCCCTTCACTTGGCTAATTAGCGTATACTTCATTGTCACTCATGAAATGTTAATAACAGCAGTAGTTTCTAAAGCGGGCGTTTTATAGAATGAAAACAATTATGTCGTATATCTAACGTTTGGAAAGATACGAGAATGACCGCATGATATAAAACTGTAAATGGCAAATAAAGTACCCGAAATAAAAGGGGTTTTTAATTAAAAGATAATTAGTACGGCCATAGTGACATTGTCAGTGAAAACATAGCAGATGGCTCCGTGCGTGTGTTATGCAATAAGAAAAGGGAGACCACCTTATGCGAAACATAATTAGTACTTGTGACCGGTTCATAACATGTTATATACTTGATCCTTCGTATCTCCATTCTCGTTTCATTCATTTCTCTATAACTTTACACTTTGTTCCGCACGCGTGTCTCGAGGGGTTCGCAAGTCTAGAAATCCTCAGACACTTCAGCCAAAACCATTAAAGTCTGGAAAAAAAAAGAATCCCGAGAAAATCTTTAAGAGATTTTACAACTGGAACACATTGCCGTGGACTTGCGAAATCCTCGGCGTGACCACAACGATTGTTTCGACTAGAGGTTTTGAATGCTGTACCCAGATTCTATGTTGACTCTTTCGCTATCTGCCTATCTGTCAGTCTATCTATCTATCTATCTATCTATCTATCTATCTATCTATCTATCTATCTATCTATCTATCTATCTATCTATCTATCTATCTATCTATCTATCTATCTATCTATCTATCTATCTATCTATCTATCTATCTATCTGTCTATCTATCTATATATCTATCTATCTATCCGTGTATCTGTCTATCTGTCTATCTTTCTATCTGCCTATCTATCTGTATGTCTATCTGTCTGTCTATCTATCTATCTATCTATCTATCTATCTGTCTATCTATCTGTCTATCTGTCTATCTGTCTATCTGTCTATCTGTCTATCTATCTATCTAATCTATCTATCTATCTACTTGTCCATCTTTCCAACTATCTATCCGCCTACTGGTGCATCTATCCAACTACCCAGCACATTTATCCATCTGTAATTCATCCGTCCATTTAACCGTTCACGTATTTTATCAATCCATATCTCGCCACCAGTCATATCGCTTTGTGTCGCGTGCCCCCCTCAGCAACGGGTTTCCACTTGAGGTTTCATATATGTACCCACCAGCTTTTATTAACTCTCTCTCTCTCTCTTTTTCCCTCTCTTTCACCCCCTTTGCATGAGGATGAGTGAAATATCCCCGTTCGCTTCGAAGTTGGAACGCGTTCTACAAGCATGTCGCATATAATGCACTGAACTTACTCATGAAGATCGTGTCAGGCACGCGCGCACTGCTCTTAAGCCCTTCTCATCTCTCCTCTCCTCTGTGTGTTACTCTCCTATTTGAATCTTCTTTTCGAAACTATAAAAGAAAAAAGGAATGAATCGAGTTTACTACCTTAATAGATAATTTTACCATTAACTTGTAAGTATATTAAATTTTATTCTATTATATTCTTAAATTCTGCTCAATAAACGAACGGTATAATACAATATAATGAATTACTATTTTGTTGAAATAAATAAATAAATAGAAAAACGGTTGTTTTTGGGTAAAAGTTGATCGCTCATGGCGCCCACCCTATCAAAGATAAAACAACCCCAAAAATACCCGGTGTACAACTGGTAGTTGTCTATGCACTCGTCAAGTTTCGTTTGAATCGGAGCGTAAGTTTCGCCAAAATAAAATTCCAAAGTCGGAAGAATCCATCACGTCCTATACATCATTCAGAACCTAATGTTCTGGTTCTTAACTGGTACTTGTAATACTTTATCTAATAGCTTAGCGTAAGATGAACAAAGTAATGATTAAAATGTCTTTTCATCAAAAATAACAGCTTCATTAACTGCGCGCGGAATAGAGCAGACGGACAGAGAACCTTTGGTGGGCGAGCAAACACTTGAACCACCGCACGGCGACATTTTATCGTCAGATGCAAAAAAGGACGACAAGTAGCAGCCAGGGCTGGGGGTTGGGGGGGGAGGTCTAAATGACATGCTGTACACTTTAATACATCAGCACACCAAAGTGGGTTCACCCCTTGTCCGCCAACCCCCCCACCCCCCTCTTCGCAGTAGTCGATTGTCCATATTTATTGAGTCATAGTTTGCACAAGGAATCGATTTGCTATACTTGGGACCAGCAGCACAAGTCTTATGAGGCCCCCAGCCCCAGCGTCGCCTTCACAAATACTAGGAAACTAAGTTAAATAGGAAACTTCTAGAACATCAGGGCCAGAACACCAGGAAAAATAAAAATAGTTGCACCGGCGGGTTTAACAAACCGTCGACCAGAAAGCGGCTTGGCCAAGAGATTAAGGGAAATTCGCCTTTGTCGACATTCAGTGACGACAAATCTCAATTCCTGCTAAAAAAATTAACAAATTGCCAAGGGGTGGTGGATGAAGGCCCCGTTGCGCAAAATCCAGCAGTTCGACAAGCTCTATGGCTGCTGGAACTACTGCTATTCGCCCAAATCCAGCAGTAGGTCGTTCGGCAGGTCCTCGACCTGCTGGTCCTTGCACTGGGGCAGGGGCAATGTTCTGTGAAGGGATAAGTGAAGGATATTCCTTCCAGGAATTACCGGGAAAAACAATATTCCCAAAAAACATGGAAACCTGGATTATTTTTCCCTTGCTTTAAGACTTGAACCCAATAACAAATACGGTTATATAAGATAATTAGTATTGTCAATATATAAAGAAATTAAGAGGATAACGAAGACCACAATGTTTTTTTGAAATAATTTGAAGAAAAACATCTTAACTTGATGTCATTAATGTATATAAGTTAGATTGTGTTCCGTAGTAAGATTATCATGATAATGTCATAATATAATTGTAGTCGATTGTGATACGTCAAGTTATTTCGGAATGTCTATCCATCATATCATCATGTTAAAGATGGATTCGAGATGGGCTACAGTTGGTACTGAATTCACTACTGAAATGGACCTCTACGACATTGTATTACCAATCTGAAAACAATACGTTGTTCTGAAGACATTATGGTAATTTGTTACCAGTTATCATGATAATGTCACATTACATACATCAAACTATTTGGAAAAGTAGTATCAATAGAAGTATCAATTCATCACGTTTATTCATACTAGGGCTCAATAATAAACTCTTGATACTCTAATGATATTACATCACAGAATAAAGTTTTAATGAAGTTGGTATCAACCTCCAGTTTGACGCTCAACCTTTCCCGCCAAAATTCAAACAACGCTAGTTTTGTACAAAGAAAGCCAACCCAACTTGATTGAAACATATTACATAGCCATACAATTGCACAAATTATTACATGGACAGATTCACGTGTTTCATATTACAGCCAGCGAGTCGACCTTTGAGTCGGATTGACTCGAGTCTCACGCTTTTGAACCGATAAGATTGTAACGTGAAAAAGGGCGAGACGTGTTGTTGTGGGGGGGGGGGGNGTGGAGGGGGAGGGGGTAACTTTTGTCCGAGATAAAAACCCAGCCGTTTTCAAACTCTGATAAAAATGCACATGGTGGATTTACGCAGCCCGTTATCGTTCTACGTTGTCGTGCTATAACCGAAAAAAATTGAAAATACTCGACTCGACAACAACATTATATGATTCCAACTACAATGGGTACGACTGCAACTGAAAACGTTCACCTTGCCTCATCTGCAGATGGTATATTCATCTTAGGCTCCTTGATCTGTATCTCTGTTAAAGTTAATGACAGTTAGCCAATGATAGTAAAATCGAGCAAGGAAGAAATTAGTTGCAGAAGGCTGCTTGCTGTGTGTCCAGTGAATTAACCATACGGTTGCTGATAACTAGTTAAGCTCCTGTGGCGTTTTTATCTTATCTATACAACCTTTCAAGCAAGAGAAAAAGAGAGAGAGAGGGATACACCGTACCTACCCCCCCAACTGCAATCTGTCACAGACTTTAATTGCATTCAAACTGAAACTATTACATCCAAGCGGATTGTATATCAACACATAAAACAGGATTATAGAGGGCAACTAGGAACAAGTCGTGTACTGCTTTATAGTGTCGTGTTTGTAGTTAATCCGACAACAATAGTTCGGTAACAGACTGTGCCCGGAGAAAAAATGGTTAGGGGAGGTTTTGGCGGATAATAACTTGTTATGCAAAGCCCGACACTTTTTTCTGCCTGCTAATTTGCGTTTCACCCCCCGTTTCAACCCTCACCCCCCTATAGGTCTCCTTTTTAACATTCCTTAGAAACAAGCCACTGGTGGACCGACTAATCGGGTACAAGTAAGCTCCAGTTTATAATACAATTAAAGTTAATTGGAATACGTACTTGAGACGATAATCAGAACTGTAATGGAAGAGTTGTTAGAACATTCTTGTTGGGGAAACTTTGATCGCTTGTGGCACCTATGTTTTTAAAGATATAGCAGCCAAAATAATACTGAGTATACACCTGATAGTACTTTATACACTAACCAAATTTCGTTAAAATCGGGTTGTAAGTTTCGTCAGAATAAAATTCCAAAGTTAGAAAGATCCATCATTTCCTACCGTTCAGAACCCTTTTCTGCGGGGGGCGGGTCTGCACTGGTACAGAGGATATCAGGATGTAAATCTGTGGACAAATTTACAAGATGCCCGATTATAATACAAAGGTGTAGGTGCTTTACTATCGTTGATTATTGTTTCCGTAATCTAATATTTACTGAGCGCGAGGAGTTGTATATTCTTTTCGTTCCCAACATAATAAACAACACAATGAACGAAAAACAACGAGGAAAAAACAATTGAATCAACTTTGTAGATAAAACACTTGACACTGAGATAATTACATCTACTCTGACTGTTTATAGAAGCAATAGAAAGAAACGAGGACACGCTTATGTATATTTGCTGTTCATAATTTAATACTAGTTTAAATAATAGTTTGTAGTGAATGAAAGTAAACCTAGGTGATGGAAGTTTCCACGCATAAATTGTTTATTCTTCCGCCTCGCACAATAGTGAATCTGTATCTTCGGGATTAACAACTTCTTGGTTTCACAACATTGTATGTAATGTTATATAACGTACAAACTACCATTTGTCGTCAAACTGAAGAAGAAACAAAGTTGTTGGATGTTACAATTTTTTGGGGAGTGGAAGGAAGTAAGAGATTTATTTATTTTTTAAAAACACAACAATAAAAGTCGGAATGTTATTCGCCTATTTCAGAAGATAGAAAATTAGAAAATCAGGATTTGGCAACACAAGTAGGATAGGAATGATCCAGACAAGAATTAGACGCCAAACGAGTGAAACAATACATTCTTGATAATCCAATTGCACTTTTACCAAGTTAAAATTTTATTTCAATCAGGAATTCAACTAAACTCGGAGAAGAATAATAAGGAATGTAAGAGTTATGGAAAAAAATTTACTGACCCAAATTCATTTAATTCAATTCGGTAAATTAACTATAAGACACGTTTTTACTACGCAGGTGACACACATCTTATAAACACATGCTCCAATATGAGTTACTCCGCGTAAACGTTTGCCAATTATCTAGCAGACGATATCCCCGTGGGTTTAGTTGGTGTCACTTGTCCCAACACGGCAATATCTCGACAATTCCAGTAACTCGACATATTGTCGTGTGGAAACAGACAAAAACTGCTGTTGAATTCTAAGAATAGTAACTCTACGATCTGTTCAAAGACGTTCGTATACCCTGTATTAGAAGAGATGGAGAGAACGCAAAACCATAAGCGACTGTTTGTTGTTATAGAATCACTTACAACTGTCATAAAGACGAAGGAGAAGCCTGGTGACCGCTATGATTGGAATGATGGTGAACATTATGATGCATGTTCTGATGGTAGAAACTCGTCTGGTAGTAGGAATTGTCGATCAGAGGAGCTTGGCCAGGGATACCGTACCCACCGTAGGTTCCCATGTCGAACATTTTTATATCGGACTTGTCCCCGGTGGTCGGTAACAGACGCTGGATGGAGAACGGATGAGGTGTCAGAGTGTAAGCTGCGGTCGGATCTGTTTTGATCCCGTGTAGTCCCAGGGAAGATCCTAAGAGTTGACCCCCACCCTGTCCCGTCGGGATGTTCATGTCCGAGACCATGTACCTTTGAGAGAGGGTTCCGAAATCCATCGGATCGTACTTGTCGTACTTGTTGTACCGTTCGTAGCGATCGTCGCACACGAGATCGGCCTGCTGCTGCTGCTGCTGCTGCTGCTGTTGCTGCTGGCTAATTGAATTGGAAAGAGCAGCTTCCGACATATCCAGCTCGTCATGCTGGTGGAGAATGCTCGGAAGAGGAGCAGTCGAATCTAACGAGGTAGACATCATTGAAGAACGCGTTTTACTATCGCAGACCTTCTGCTGGTCGTCGCTGCTCAAATGGCCGTTGGTTATAACGCTCTACAATTTAAAATAGCCATTAGTAACTGTACTGTTATAAACATAATTAAGGGAGGGGACGTTACTTGTTGATGTAAGGCAGAAATCCTGTTGGGTTTCATGTCGCATTCGAGGCCGTCTTCGTCGCTGCTCTCCAGGTTCCTGCCGTCGAGTCCGGCGGAGTGTTTCTTGGACGTGGAACCGTTGGGCGAATGTTTGTAACTCTGTCGGTCATTGTCCTTCCTATCACACTTGAATCTTTTCTGGCGCCTCAAATAACAGCCGTTCTCGAACATGTTGCCCGATTCCGGATGAAGGGTCCAGAAGGAACCTTTGCCTGGCTTATCCGGAGTCCTGGGCACCTTGACGAAGCAGTCGTTGAAGGACAGAGAATGGCGGATGGAATTTTGCCACCGCTGTTGGTTCTGCCGGTAAAAAGGGAACAGATCCATGATGAATTGGTAGATTTCACTCAAAGTCAACATTTTGGTCGGTGAACTCTGAATAGCCATGGTAATGAGCGATATGTAGGAATAGGGTGGCTTGGCGTGAGTGTAACTCCGCCGGTAGACTTTATCGTTTCTGGCCCGCAGACTGGGATCCGAAGCTGCCGCCGCTACCAACTCACCGCGGCTGGTCGACGATCCCACCACGCACTGACCGTTGAACGATCCCATGGCGTAAGCACTGGCTGCTGACATACCGGGAGACATGCAGGATCCGGTCATTCCCGGGATAGCGCCGTGATTTAACGACGATCCCATGCTGCTGAAATCGGTTCCCGAATTCATGTTCATGCAAGCCATGCTCATCCCGCCCATCCCGTTCGATGGTAGAGAATACGCCGAGCCCATAGGCACGGCCGATGAATTGTTAATCGACATGGAAGAGGTGCCGATGGAAGAGTCAGAGTAGTTGAGTTTCTGGGCCAACATGGCGCCTTGACTACCCACCTCGGATATCATTTATGAGAACGTACAATCCGTGCAGAACTCTCGATGGTTAGATCAAAGAACTGACGATTCCGCACTGCAGCAACTAACCCGCGTCTTAAGGTATAATCAACAGGGAGATCTTCACTAATCGCGCGTTTCTTAAGTCTGACGACGTAGTCCAGTGAAAACGCTATGCACTTTTTGGAGACTTTTTTCTATTCTTCTTTGGCACTAAAAACAGACTCGTCTTCCTCACTGTGTGTGTGTGTGTATATAGAACGTCGATAGAATCAGTTGAACCAGGGCAAAGGGAGAAAAGCAAACTTTTTAATTCATGCCGAGTCGGTCGACGTGCTCTTCAGCAACAACAGCCGTCGATGCTGGACACATTAATGGGAAAGCCAAACACGTGGGGCAGGACAAGTAAGCAAAGGTTCTGAACGGCTTGAAGCCGCACCTACCGTGCCCGCAGGCGACCAATCCGACGGGGGGTTGCGCCGCGGACCTGATTGCCTATTGGTCGTTGCCTTCATTTATGCACACCCAAGCTGACAGTACAGTCTGGGGCAACGAAATAAAGCTTTTGCCGGGAAAAAGTTGGTTGCTTGCTGCTACTACACTTTGCAAGATATAGCAACCCAAAAAATATTGTGTGTAGACCTAGTTATACTTAATGCACTGTTAAAGTTTCGTTTAAGTTGGTTTGTTTTTATCGTCAAAATAAAATCCTAAAAGTTGCGGCGAATTACTACGATTCTCCGCCATTCAGAACCCTTTTTCTACCGTTGATTTCCTATTTCGTCGTGGAATTGATCAGAAGAAGAACTGGCAACGCTGTGTACGCACGGCGCGCTTCGTAAGGATCTTGCGATTTTCTTGTCTTGTCGAAACACGGGACGGAAATAATAAAATGGCAGTTCTGTGAAGACGAATCCAAACGGGGCGACAACAAAGTCGATTTACTTAATTAAAAAATAATACGTTAAATAACAATAACATGGTTAAGAACTATGAAATAAAATTAAATGATAAATAATAGATTTGAAATATTCTTTGCTTTTGCTGGAAGATGATAAAACTGTTTGTTCTTGAAGCTCTATAGTGTCACGTGGGTGTGGTTGCTGTGAGGGTGTCGATACGCGAGCTGTGTCACATTTAGCGTGAGGGCAACAACTCGCTAATTGATGCTCAATTAACGCTACAAGATGGTCAGGGGGAAAACATTGACCATATACTCACCAGCGGACTGTGTGAATGAAATCGAGCACCGTCACCGTATATTTGCCGTCGAAACCAGGTGAAACTAACGTCAGTATGAAGTTGTATCAGATAGCAATTATAGTATAGCCTCTCTGTGTACAATCTTCAATCAACGCTCTGTTATCATATCAGGCTGTTTAGAAAGAGATAAACGAT
This sequence comes from Leptestheria dahalacensis, assembly GCA_022114935.1. Classification (NCBI taxonomy): domain Eukaryota; kingdom Metazoa; phylum Arthropoda; class Branchiopoda; order Diplostraca; family Leptestheriidae; genus Leptestheria; species Leptestheria dahalacensis. The sequence continues at coordinate 11,855 of JAIQCU010000784.1, forward strand.
GTATTTTTACTACCGTCTTTTTTATTGTGTACACTACTATATGTCAATCATTCCGTCGAGATAACTCGTGTGACTTTATACGAGCAGGCTTATAGTTTAAAGGAAAGTTCAAAACGGTTTAAAGTGCTGTTATCAACTAGTGTCCAAGCCGATTGCTAGCAGTCTGCTAGTAGTCCGACTGTTATAGAAGACCAACATGCGCCTCGCGCTAGTAGTTAAGATGGATTCCACCAGATGGCGTTACCTTAAGCGACTAAGACTCGTCCATGCTGAACCTGATATCGATACGAAACGGCGAAATTTGCACAAACCATACCAAGTATACTGAAAGTGAAAAACATATTTCAAGATGACAAGTAATAGACTGAAACACTGAATCTTGAAGCCTTAACCAGGTCTTTTCAGTAGACGTTTTCAAACTTAGTTCATACAAAACGGGAGCATGTAAAATTGCACTTTAGTACAATCGACTTTTGCACTGCAACGTCGCCATAAGTAACATTTTCCATGGTGCTAATAATACAAATTCAATATAACGTATTCTACTGTAACTTGACTATTTTAACTTAACTTAAACAAGCTAGTTGAAATTTCTCACCGATTTCTAACGGTTTGAAATACGGTAGCAAATTTCCACCAATAGAATCCCTGCAATGCGGGAAACGGAGTATCATCGAATCAATTTAGTTCCCGACACGGCCGATAGATGGCGCTACGCGGTTCCAGGTGCGAACCTTTCCAGCGAGCGTGGTTTGGAATCTCAACGAGTGGAAGGTTAATGATTGCTATTAGTAGGTTATTCACACAGTCGATGCAGATGGGTTATCTAAATATAAAAACAGGGGGCGCGGTTGTGATGGTGACATGTGCCTCTTCGATACTAGTGACGTCGTTTGCGTTCTACAGATTCTTCGAATATAATACCAAGTCGGCGGCTAAAGTTAGTCTTTGAATTACAAGCGAATGCCTGCAACAGTAGACGTCTTGGCTCACCCCTTGGACATATTTTCCGTCCGTTCGCTAACCTTCCTATGTGTGGATGGCCGCACCACTTCATAGGTGTATGCAAGTCGAAGAGTCCTGTATGGCGGATATTGATTATAATTTGCAACTTTTAGGATTTTATTTCGGCAAAACTAACAAACCGATTATAATGAAACTTTACGAGTGCATTGAGTATGACTAGGACTAGCTTCAGTATTTTTTGCATTGCCATATCTCTGAAACTGTGGGAGCAGTAAGCAATCAACGCTCTCTAGAATGCACAAACTGAAACTGTAACTACTACAACACAGCAAGCAATAGAGGTGAAGTACTGGTGATACGACGACTCGAGTACAGCAACTAATCAAGTATATGATTACTCTGTACTCTTATCTGATTAAATGAATTATACTTAATCATCTTCTTACTAACTAAATCGTAGCTGCTTCGAACTCTTCGTTATTTGATAATGCTAAAAAGATATAGATTTCAAAACAAGGACAAATTGAGCCGGAGATATGATTTTTTTAAAAAATCGTGGACATTTTAAAATGGAATTCACGGAATTAGCCTGGCCGATGACGTCAAGCTACTTTTATGGAACGCAGCTATTTTGGAGAGAAATACCAGACATAATTTTCCACAATTTCTGCCTGATAAATGGGCTATTCCCACATTTAGACTTAGTCCCCGCCCGCGCTGCTATATAGTCTGACAACGTCTAAAAATGGCCTCTGGCACGCGTGTATTATAACCTTGGGCACGCATACTTTTCCTATCTGGCACTATCATTTACAAATTACACACCCCCCAGTTAGTCGATAATAACCAGACAGGAGATCAGCCATCCTTTTTACACAAACGCTAGATAAAGGCCTCAAAATAACAATCAAACAAAATGGCGGGCAATCAGGTCTTAAACAACGAATGTTATAATTCTTCTTATAAGATAATGAAGTATAGATGTACGTGTTACATAATTGTTAATGATGTTAGTAACATCCTGGGCAGTAATGTATAGGTATGCGAGAACTTATTCCTATAACCCTATATACACTAGTGATGTCGACTCGACTCGACTTGGGGTCGTGTCGAGTCGAGTTCGACAGCCTTGGTCTTCAAGTCGAGTCGAGTCAAAGTCGATGATGCGGGGGCCAAAGTCGAGTCGAGTCGAGTCGACGGCCTTGGTCTTCAAGTCGAGTCGAGTCAAAGTCAATGATGCACGGGCCAAAGTCGAGTCGAGTTGAGTCAATTAGGCCGACTTGAGTTGACAAGTCGAGTCAAATCTCGAGTCGATAGCTAGTCGGTTTACAAAATCACGAGTCGATTCGAGTCAATTAACGGAAAAGACCGAATCGAGTCGACTAAATAGTCGACTAAAAGTCGACTTGACTTGACTTGAGTCGAGTCGCTTGACATCACTAATAAACACAGCATGATCCTTTTTTAAAAATCAAGTTATACCGAAATTATCAATCATCAATCAAGGGATACCGAAATTGAGTTCAGGTGATATCAGATCTATATGACGAGATGAAGTAAGAGCGTTGGAATGACCGGCTGCTCAAGTATTGAGACTAAATATATAAAAAACAGGGACTCGGGAAACTTGTTGCATATCCTCCAGTTCCGGGTGGAGTGCATGGGCAGCAGAATGGAGAATATTTAACGTACCTAAATGGATGTAAAAACGGTTTCTTTGTTACCGGGCGATAGAAAAACGCTGGGGCGCGAGTAGAAAAAATAGCATTCTCTCATGACCGATACAAACGTGTCTCGTTCCTATCCATTGGCATAGTCGCTGTGTCGTTTATTGTCGCATTCACTTGTCATTTGTATACAGTCTAGAGCAATTTAAAGAAAGGCCTAGAATGGTAGGAAATTGTGAATCTAATTAACTTTGCCATTTTATTTCGGCCAAACTAACCATCCGATTTCAATGAAACTTTACTAGTAGATAAACTAGTACCAGCTGTATACTCGGTATGTTTTTGGCTGTTATATCTGTAAAAACTCGGGTGCTATGAGCGATTAACTTATCCAGGTTTCCTGAAAAAATTCAGTTCATGAATGAAGTCTTATGGACTGAACTACGTATAAAGATACTATAATTACGAATACTATGAACTACCATTACCAAGTGTACAATGTAGAACAACAGAAAAGGGTTCTTCCTGGGTAAAAGTTGATCGCTTATGGTACGCATGCTTTTAAAGTTACAACAGCCAAAAAAATATCGAATACAGAACTAGTAAGACTCTATTAGCTGGTAAATTTTCATTTGAATCGGGTTGTTAGTGTGGCTGGAATAAAATCCTAAAACGAGCTCCGCATCCGCGAAGAGTTCTCGGAAAAGGGACCGAAAAAGATGATCGTTTCTGAGCGATTCCGTAAGGTTGGGGAGCGAGTTTAGAGGGAATTTTTAAACTTTTCCTCGTAATTGTGGCTATTTATAAACAAACTCATCGCCTGGAAATAGCAAAGCTCATTAGATCTTGGATCATTAACACCTTTTCTCTCTCAAGAGACGCCGTTGTATTGTATAGAAGTATTTGGCGCCCTCGTTATCGTTCATCGTTCTAGTTTTAAATAGGAGTCGCCACATAGTGAGAGTTAACTAGTTGTATAGGTTATAACAAAATCGTTCGTATAGTAGTTGATAGTTGGTGATAGAGCGGATTGGATTTGGGTACTATAGCAAGCAATAATACATCGTAGTAGTTTGTAATAGTTTGTAGTAGTTCTTAAGGAGTTGATTTTTATGCTAATGCTCGGTAGTTTGCAGTGATTCTTTCATAATGGATCTTTGCTAGTTCATTCACGGTAATAGTAATAGCTCTAGTAATTCTTCGTACTGTATCATAGATCATAGTAGTCTATGCTAAGTCATTACTAGTTGCTAGTAGTAGCTTATTTAGTAAATTGGAGTGTATAGTGGATAGTAAGTTTAGTTCAACCTATCTATAGTAGTTTACTGTAGACTTAGTAGCTCGTGCTAATTAATGCTAGTTCATTACTAGTTGTCAGTAGTATCTCATGTAGTAATTTAGAGTGTATAGTCGATAGTAAGTTTAGTTCCGTCTATCTTATAGTAGTTTACCATAGGCTTAGTAGTCGGTGCAATTCCTGCTAGTTCATTATTAGCTGTTAGTAGTAAATTCATTAGTTAGTAGCAAGTAAGCAACTAAACTAATTAGTAGTCATTCAGTAGTTAGAGTGCATAGTTGCTAGTGTTTAGTTCAGTCTACCTATAGTAGCTTACTACAGACCTGATAGTTAGTGCTAATTCATGCTAGTTCTAGTTGTCAGTTATAGCTCGTATAGCAAGTAAGAGTGTGTAGTTTATAGTAAGGTTAGTTCAGTCTGTAGTAGTTTATCATAGGTTATAGTAGTTCACGATAGTTCATAGCAGTTCATGGCTATGGTTCATTCATATAATAGTAATAAGAGCTAATACTGATTGACCTAGTTTTTATAATAGTTCGTGGTGCTACTGTATTAGTTCATTTATACGCTAGTTATCATTTCGTCATCGACCTTACAGTAGTTTGTTACTACTAGCTACTACTAACGTAATCACAAACAGCAGAACAGTAGTTGTCTAACGGCTAGCGGTTGTGATTCGTAACTTGTTAATCAAGTTAGTGATTTATTGATTTATTAGTTAAGTAGTTAATTAATTAAACAGAAAAATCTTGCTTACTTTTATCTGGTGAAGTTGGCAATTGAGTTATATAAGGTCGAATCTAAGTTCGATTGCACCGAAGTTGCTTGCGTATAAGTTCAATGCAAGTTCCATGCAAGTTCCATACAAGTCCCATGAGAGTTCCTACATAGGAGTTTCATGTTTAATGAAGGTGTCACCAGCTTGTTCCTTAATTTACGACAAAGGCAAGTTCATCTTTACATATACGCATAATATTACATACAATATAGTTATTAATATAACTTATATTGATATATTTGTACTTATATTACATGTAAATTTCTCGAAGGATTAGTCATCGCTGGCTACCGCAGAGATAAAGATGATAAATAATATTCAGTAACAATAATTCTGTATCTTTTTAGTTGAATTCTGCGTGGAAGAAGTTAGTGGACAGGCCAAAAGCTGCCTGGTTTATGGGCAACAAGCCGCAGCTGCCCTTTCTAATAGAAAGGATCATCAACAAGGTCTCAGAAATAGATACATTTGGAAGTATGTAGCGACAAGTTATGATCCGCACAAGACGAAGGTGACGTCATTTGAATTCCAAACCGCGTAAAAATAAAACTTTTCAAAACTCATGATTTGTATTTTTAGATTCGATGCTATTTTCAAGTTCTTGCACTAAAGGTATTCATTACTTATTCATTATTTTAATTAGTAATACATTAGTAAACTATATATATAATGATAATATAATTCATCATAATTCTTAAATTAAGACAGTAATCGAAGTGAAATAACCGCAAAATGGCATCTACCTATATGCTGAGAGCTAATGGTTCCGGTCCACAAGCGTTTCGGGGAAAGTCCCTCAGACAAGTTGAGTATTCTCGGTATTCATCGTAGCGGTCTAAGACAAAGTTTGTTTTGGAAAAAAATGGGTTGAATCGTGAAGTCTACATGAAACTTGCGTATTTCATCAAAGTTTTACACTACGTAATCGCAGTAACTTGCACAGAAGTATTGATTTCTATACGTGGTACACAATATTGTAACTGGCATATCACTGGGCAGAGAACTGGTGGTCCTTCATTCAACCTATACGATAGTGATAGTTTACAGCAGTATACCTATATACTAATCTGTAGTCTGCATGGCAATTACAGTACTATGTATAGTAGTGCTGAACGTATCACCAGGTTGATACGATAAACTACTGAATGCCTTTTGTATCTTGTGTAACAAACAACGTGCAGAACAGTTGTTATTATGTACCAAACAGTATTACAGTATTACATTAGGTACTACAGTATACCATTTTGCGGCAGATAGTAGTCTATAGGATACTGTATAGCGTTTAGCATTATGTCAATTACAGTGTAGATACCATTGATTGGCATATTGCTGGATAGACCGTAAGTTGTTATACAATCTGGTGGTCGCCACGCACGTCCTTTTGCATAATACACATCACAGCGTAAAATCAGTATTGCATGTAATGTATATGTCAAGCATTGTATGTAATGTACAGTCTGTTCCGAAAAATAGTCATCCTAGTTTCTTGCTTATATCTTTAAGAGGTTTTGCTGGATAGCAATACAAATTTACACGACGATTGTACTATGACCTAGTCATGTAACCTCAAATTCTCGTTGTTTCTGAGCCGTAAGTTGAGCCAAAATTTACTTATATATCGACGCGCCCTTGTATCATGCCATTATTATTACAAATGTCTTTATAACATCGGCTTTGTTCAGCTCATAATCTTTTCTATTATAAATAACAGCATACGGTATATAAGATCGCATAGTAGTTTGATTACTGCAGTTAATGTATTGGCGTTAGTTTCATGACTTCACGTCGACGTTACAACTGGCGTGCGTGTTACGACACGGTAGGCGGCATAAAATGCATCCAGTTAGGAATCTTGAGAGAGCGAATCTGGCGTGGGCACAACCAGAACCATTGTAAAACTGTCGAGAACGTCAAGGAGTGTTTCTACTTTGCAACTTCCAACTCTGGTGTTTATATGATGCCAAGCCAGCTTAACACCTTCCGGTTGCACCTCTTCTCCTCACTTGTGGCGCCAAAAGTGATTCCCAAATTCAAACGGCCAAAACTCTTAAAAGGCGTCTCCTCCTTGAACAATACACGTACACCAAAAACGCGCATGTTGAATCGTGACAGGACCTTATTCCTTCATTCAGAATCATCCACAGGAGTGGCTTCAAGACAACTTTAAACGTCTTCTGGTTCCCAGCAAAGTGCGAATAAGACTAATCACGTATAATCATAACGTAACGAGAGTAAGTTGATACTAAGAAGGCAAGTCAGTACATTGTAACGATATGCCAAACTCGTTATACTGAATCATCGTCTTATAATTGCATACAATGTTACAACAATACATCAACCAGAATATAACTATCATCTCGCGCGCGTAAACTTGGTCAGCAAGATCTACATAACCAAATGAATATTCCAAGGAAAGTTTTCCCTGGTCTTCATCTCTATGGTAATCAGCAAGGAGCGGCAATATTCAATTATCAACACGTAAGACTTTGGCAGCCGATGAGCCACTGCGTTTTCCAACCCAAGTGCTGCTAACTCAATTCCACTGATTCAATTCAACTTACAGTCGATACTTCCCAGTGCGAAACAACAACGGCACCGCACAATACGACGAAATTTCCCCGCCCCATGGAAACAAATAACCAGCGGGGAAAACCGAGGGGAAACCGAGGGGAAACCCAAGAAACCCCTAGGTGTTTGAACCAGAAAACAATTGTTGCTATTCAACGCTGCTAATAGATTCTATGATTTGTTACTAGGGCCACTGTTATGGCAGCCGCCCAGCTGTGAGCTTTGGGTGATTCCCCTCCCCCCCCTTCACCAATTGTTGTCGCCTATGAGACAATAGAAATTCTTTGATGAGTTATCCAGAAACGTTTTATCCTCAATTGAAAAGAGCAATCCAAAAAGTCACGACTGGCCAAATATGGGGTGGGCATCAGGCCCAGATCCGGGTCCGTGTTTTCTTCTTAATCCGGATATGTGACAAACTTTTACCAAAACGCACTCGATTACGATAGAAACATGGTGTGTTAAAATATCATTCTAATGTGTATTGGGACAGGCTGGCTAAATCATAAACTCGATACAATGTTGAAAAATAGATGAATCTTCGGAAGTAGTATTACAAGCAGACTGAACTATTTGCTGTTGTCAACTGACAAGCTTGAAAATCGTCTTTTTCCTTTTCAAAACAATCAGTGGTAGGAATGTTGCATCGAAAAACAACTCTTTCTCTAAGAAGCTAAAACATGCAAGCTGTATCGTGATTTCTTCAAAATACACATACTGAACCAACTGGAACACGTCGTCCAGTCACAGTTCCAGACTCTCTCTCGCCATTAGAAAGCTGTACGAAAAAGACGGGCCACTGAAATCCCTATCAAGCCTTCTATACAAGAACCAGAGACAAGAGATAAATTATAGGAAAAAGTGAATCGAGAATTACACGAAGAATCTTCAGTGACAGCCACAATTCTCAGCCACCATGTCGTTGTACTGCTTGAGTATTACGTTATCGTTTTCGTCGTAGTAGAGCAGGCTGAGTGACAGCAGCCGACTGGGTACGCAGCAGGGTCGACCGACGCCATCGATGAGGTTCATTTCATGGACGATGCTCTGCACGGTGGCGTGATTGGTCGGTTTTTGATTCTGACCCAACGGAAAGGAACATACTCCTTTGCAGTGGTACGCGTTGTAACCTTTCGGGGCGATGATCCAACTGGACCAGCCGATGGCTTCGAAATCGACGTACATTTCTTCCCTGTGGCACTCGCTGCTGTCAAGTCGGCCGGTTTCTCGACGGTGTCGTCTGGCTTCGTTCTTCTCGCTCGCTTCTGTTATCATTGGTTAATGAATACTGTTAAGTAGCGATCATTATAAAGACAGTTGAAAACCTACTGTGCGTATCTATAATGTTATGTAACGGTTCTAGTCTAACCTGCCAATAGGTGTTTTCCTTCCTTATCCTGCACGGTGGAATCTCGGTTGAACATGATGAGCACCGGTTGTCGGTTCTTGTGACGATCTGCTCTCCGGGAAATGCGCAAAGGTACGGCTTGTCCAAGTGCAGTTGAAGCGACGATGACGAAGCCCAGATTCTGACTTTCACCGCTAACCCATCCGGTTACTGCTTTACTCACGCGGAATACCTCCCATCCTTCGGAAGGGCCGCTAATGAAGCGTTTGTCAATCAACTGGTGGCGGAGGTCGATATTGTGAAGATGATTACCGTCCGTTATCTGGTAGACTCTCAACTGTAGACAGCATTCAATACCAAATGAACACTTTTGCATGAAAAACCAATGGTCAGTTTGATCAATTACCACTTGTGGTTGTAAACCCGAAGTCTTCAGTCGGTACACGTGAAGTTCTGCCTCTAGAACGCTCTCACTGACACCGAGACCGGTGATGTTGAAGAAGAAGTAACTCTCGTTTCCTTGTTCTAAAGAAGCAAACAGCTTTGAAAATGTAATGTTGGAAATGTTAAGCAAGATTTGAGCACAGTACCTTTCTCTTCAAAACTACGGATGATTTGAGCGTTGTACGGGTTCTGTGCTTTAGTAATGCCCTCCTCGTCGGCAATGCTCCGGTAGAGATCTAACATGTACTGCGGTGGTGGATGATGATCTCTTTTAACGTGATGTTCATTCACTCCGAAAACCTGTGCGGTGTTTAAATGATGTTACAGTTTAGAGCGCGGAAAAAGGGTCAAAAGTTATTTGCTTATAACTCCAACATTTATAAAGATATAGCAACCAAAAATATACCTTAAGTAGAATATATAGTACTTAACACATCTGTAAAGTTTCATTGAAATTGGCTCGTTAGTTTTGCCAGAATAAAATTCTGACTATTCTATTAATGACCATCTTGAATTGAATGGAACTATCGTATTTCCTGCCATTTCAAACTCGAGACTGTACAGCAAAGTTATGTGGATGTACTGAATGCATATCGGTTCGTTACCTGCGATAACTTCTTTAGGGGTTCCGTTTTCCCGTTGAAATTGTCCGGATTCAGAGGTTGAGCCATCGTTGGGTGGTACAGGAGAGTCAGCAGGAGAAAGGCAACCAACTTGAACATGGTGGTATAAAGTTGATGTGGAGAGTGATGTGAATTAACTGGTGTGTTTCAGCTTGGAACTTGTCAAATGATCACTGGAGAAGAAGATGCGTGGTAAGGCCATCTTAAATCAGACGTGGGCTGCATCACCCGCTGTGGAGACATTCCTGGATGAGCCAATCACGGACCAATACCTAATTTAACTGCCATATGCGCCCAACAGCTCGGCCATGGCGCACGTACAGGCCTTATGCCAAGTTCTCTCGTAGAAATTGCTCGCATTTCTTCATCTCCCAGAGCCCCCCGGACGCTGACTCACGCTTTGCGGGACACCTGCATTCCTCCCCAGTTTGCTTAAGCCGTTCCTATGGGGATTGCACAGTTCCACGGCCGACTTTTCATCAACTTATACATTGAATTGTACAATGGTCACCACTGTTGACCCTCTGTTGACCGAACGAGGCCCCCATCCACATGTCTGTCTATCTGTCTATCTATCTTTCTATCTTCGCTTGATGAAACTAACGTCAGTAAGTCTTGACGTCAACTATGTTTCTAGCCGATACACGTTTCGACACTGGCAGCTTCCGCTTTTTCTCTCCAGACACAACCGGAAAACCACATCGATTACATTGGCTGCACTCGGGTTTCAGTTATCATCGGTACCGAAATAGAAGCCAAATCACCGTTAGGCGAAATCGTCTAGTGTTTCATAAGCAGTTTGACTTTTTTGCAAGAGAGCGGAGAGTATAGCCGAGATGCATATATCTGTCAGCCAGACGCTGGCTAGTCTTCAGCTGTTGGTCCGTGGCCGCCACAGCGACGCCTTGTTCCACATACAACACCTCGATGACTTTATATGGACACTTTCACAAACCATCAACAAGGAAATCCTTGAGATACGAAAAATGAATATATATATTAAAATTCCAGCGGTACAACTACAAGTCAAGCGCAGGAGGAGAAAGGGGTTAGATTGGCGGCAAAAAGATACGCACACATACGTTTTTGAAGAGAAAACCAACATTATTACGTACACATGTTGAATGAGTGAGACATAACATAAAGGATATATAATTGTACACAGCCTACCCATCAAGTATAGCCGAAATTATGTACACCAACCACACACAAGTGAAACAAACGTTGACAAAAGCAACTGTTTGTTTCTTCTGTTCCGTTTGTTTGTTTGTTCTGGGACGTGAAAAGAGACGAAATAGGGGTAAACACGCGTTAACTATTCATGGCAATTGTCATGGACATTACAAACTCATAGAGAATCTCGGTATATGATATACTTTTTCCACGAAAAAAAAAATACAAGTCACCACCATTCAAAACAAATGAAGAAAATCTCGCGCAGTATCACAGAGCCCCGTTGATGGTGAAACGTGCGAGGCTGTGAGTTCATCCTCCATTTGCCTTACGTACATAAGTTGAAGGGAAAGAGAAAACGAGGTTGTTTTACTTCAACAGACGTCCTTTAGTAGAAGATCCAGCGCTCCGGTCCGGGGACAGACATCTTACTCCTACTGACATCCGCATTCCGTTATGGACAGTACGTTCTTCTCGGAGCCGTTCTTGCTACGGTAACGATGCAGATCAAAACCGAGCGGGGCACAGTTGTTCTCTCGTCGACTTAGGGACATTAAGCATTTGGTACTATCCTCTGTGTCTCTAAACAGTGTCAAAAACCTTTCGTTGTAAGTAATTTATATACACGAGGTACTATGAGTAATTCGGTAAAAGATGTTATACAAATTCTACCTTAAAACGCACTGGTGTTTCCTCTGCGGTCCGTCACAGACTCCAACGCACTGTCCGATATCGATGACCTGCATAAGACCATTGTAACGACTTGGTTTATTCTTATGATAAGGTGCGTTACCTTGACTGTGGGTTCGTTGGCTTCACTACTATCGTCTGTCACGTTAGAGTAATCGTAGACGTGCTCTAGTAGAGATGCTCGATAGCAACCAGAGGTGCAGCTGCACTCGTCGATAACGTCGACACAGATATGGCCTTTCATGTTTCAGGGAAAGTTACGTTTAGATCTGAACATTAACGAGTTATGCTATAACTGCTGTTACCATTGGGTCCTTCGATGGTTACGGTCCTGTTTCTGACGGATCTGCATCCCATCTCTGCGGAATAGAAGAAAGAGGACAATAGTGAGATATTTAGCTTAACAGGACCTGATAGAAGATGATCAGGTGTCGAAGAAGGTGCGTGTGGCAAGTAGTGGCAAAAAGAGGAGATATCTTGTCGTTCCCCCTACTGCGAGAAGGCTTGGCGCCTGATGGATTGCTGATGACTTCACATTGTTCCCTGCAAGCCACTACTTGTCCCGATGGTATCAGATGGCTTCTCTCAGCAAGGGGCGACAGGTTGCGCGACCTTTTGCCACCCATTGCAACCAAACTGTCTAAGAGGGAGTGCCCCGACTGCACCTTGCAAACTGGTACCTGAATCTGAACAGGGGCCGCTGCACGTCCCGACGTCTACCACCCTCTCGAATGGTGTTTCCGCAAAGTAAACCATCAAATTGCTACTCCGTTGACACCTCTTGGGCTGATGGACGCAAACACAGTCCTCGACGACAGCGACTTGTTGCAAGCCCGACATGGTAACGTGCCTTTCGAGGATCCTTCGAGAAGGTTCGCACGAAGTCTCCTCTCCGCAAGACGATGGTGAAAGGTCTCGTTGTAGGGACAGAAACAACTAAGCAGACATGAAAACATAACGTTTCACACGAACTTGTAAAACGTTCGTATAAAGTTAGACTTACGTCGACTGGATCCACCGATGTATTGGCTTTGAGCAGGGCTTCAAATTCGCGACGGTGAATCTTGTTCTTACGCGAGCACGTCTTCCGGCAGTGACCGACGTCGACAAACAGCTCTTCACCATCCAAACCTTGCAAGTAGGAACATAATTGCAGACCATTGTTACCAATTCCCATTCTTCTGTCGTTGTTGATGGAGTTACTAAAGTCAAGTTGTTACCGAAACCAACGTGCTGCTTCTTGTGCTGTCTTCCACAGCACCTCGTGTCCGATCGTGCCGATGAGGACGCTAAATCTTCATCGTTTCTGCTAACCGTTAGAACAGGAGCTTCGGTTCTACTTTTCAGATTGTGGAATTGCGACAGAGACATTCCTGTATAGTTCACAATTCAAGTTGAAAAAGCCTTAGTTACCTTGTCAAATCAAAGTTAATAACAGGCGTACCTGCTGCAGCGGAGATGATCCAAGCCAGGCTGAAACCAACGACGATGAAGTTCATTTCTGAATGTAATGTTCGCTTTTTCGTACGTGTGTGTGTGCTCCACTGCGGTACTATGAGTGGGAGATACAATTCAGTTGGATGATCGGACCAACACTGACAGGTAAACTGAAGGAGCTGGCCTTCTAAAATCTAATGAGCCGCTTGGTAATCTGAGGTGGCTGACAAAAGCCCCACCCCAGCCCTGCATTGGGCTTCTGCTCGCCGGCTACCGATTGTCTTCTTGATGGCCAAAACAACAGAAGGAAGGGGGCAGGACACGGCGCAAGCTGCAAATGGCATTGTGTGCCGTAGATAGCCGCCAGCAGCCCGGTCCTTCTAGCATATCTGCCTAGCCTCTCTCTCTCTCTCTCTCTCTCTCTCTCTCTTTCTTCCTTCCTTTCTTTCTTTTTTCTCTTCTCCCCCCCCTCCCCCGTCCAAGGCAGGTGCTCCACTTTGGAGAACAACGTCACCCACGTGCGTGGCTATACGCTCTGTGTGTGTCCCCTGTGCATGACGTGATCCCAAGCTTCAACTTTTTAAAATCTGATGTAAAGTATCTCTCTATCTCTGTGGCCCCGGTGTGCGAGATTCCTTCGCGTGATACCTCGATGCGGCCTCCAGTTGATGTCATCTGCATCTGGCTTCCTCGGAGCTCTTGGCTGCTTTTCTCGGCCGTGATTTCATCGACGAGTGCGACACGATCCGTCACACAGAGACACCAGCACCCCTCGGTCGCACTGCCGTACCTGTAACACGATTCCGGCAGAATTTGACGGCACTCTTTGGGGTAAAGCAGTTCTAGTGGATTCAGCGAGATATTTTCAACTCGCAAGCTGCCTTGTTGTTCTTGGGACACTTCCTAATAGTTGCTGGCTCGTGGAATGAGTCACTGACAGCAAACTACGTCAGCTCTCTCTGGCGTCTTACAGTAAATGCACACACCAGAGAACAATACTGGGGAAAAAGCATCGTAACGATATTGGGCAAACAAAACAACGTAGCGTATCGCTTCCTCATAGCAGTTCATTCTCTTTTGTTTTTTGCACCTGAAAACCAAATCTCAGTCGCTATTTAAGGAATGCTGACTACCTTGATATACATTTCTCGACGCTGATTGTATTCCGTTTCCTGTATCGTTAAAGGATCTTAAAGAGATTATCAGACAACTATAGGATTGGGATAGGGAAAAAAGCCATCTTTCGGAAGATCAAGTCATCCATCTTGGTGAGAGCCTTTTTTCTTCCAAGTTCTGTTTGGGGTTCGTCTGAATAGGTAATACGGCAGGCAACCGGAAACTGTTTGAAATTCAATATCGGTATATAAAAAAAAGAACACGGCACGAATGGTTTATTTTATGAATGAATCGGTCAAGAACGATTTAGGCCGTATATGGTAGTGACGGTGGAGAGTGTATATGTTGTGCTATAGTTTGGCAGGGGCGGCGTGAATGATGTGCTGGCCTCACGCTGCGTCCCTCACGGCGCTCCCCGCTTTTTTTTGCGTTCTCCTCCCGCACCAACCACTCGACGTCTCAATTATCGCCACAAACTCCACGGCATCGCTTGGCTTTTCTCCAAATATTTCTGCCGTGTGTAACACCAACACTTGGTCCCATAGCAGTTTACCTACACTTACTTATACCCATGTATGTTTATCTCTGTTTGAAACAGCGTTCAATTACTTGTTAACTGGTTGGTTGTGAGAGGCTGGCGCCAGGTGAGACATTTCATGACCATGTCGAAATAAAAAAAACACAACACAACAATGGATTGAGATAATAATACGGTTTTGGTAAATATATTGTGTTGTATCGTAATCAATACAATTTAACTTGATATCTTCAATACTATTTCGATAAATACATTTTTTTTTACTTGGGTTAGCTTATCGATGGTGTGTCCCCAATTTGATGGCCTCTATCAATTTAAGTGATTAAGTAAATTTAGTTTGATTGTTTAAATTAATTAAATTGTTGATTGCATTCGAGAACGATTCGGCAGTGTCTGGATATTTCTGCCCTATTGTAACTTAAATACAATTCAAGAGACATGCCGTTTTTGAATTGTAAATTAGTAGTTAGCATTGATAATATTGGTAGTACTAGTAGTATTAGTAGCATTAGCATTGGTAGTATTAGTAGTGCTGGCAGTATTAGTAGCACTAGTAGCATTGGTAGCATTGGAAGTATTGGTAGTATTAGTATTAGTATTAGTAGTATTAGTACTGGTAGTATAAGTAGCATTAGTATTAGTAGTATCAGTATTGGTAGTATTACTACCATTAGTAGCAATAATAGTATTAGTGGTACTAGTAGTACTAGTGGCATTGGTTAGTATTAGTAGTATTAGTATTAGTAGTATTAGTAGCGTTAGTAGCATTAGTAGTATATGGAGTATTAGTTATAGTAGTGTCGCCTATTATATAGTACTATAATCTAATTACAGTTATGTAATTTTACCAGAGTAATTAACCTGAATCCAGTAACTAACAACAGGTTAGGTTTATCATATCTAATAATACCATAATTAAACTCACAGTACTATTATACTACGAATAGCTATAAAGTACCACTACCATAGTATCATATAAATCTTAACTGAACAGTAATTAGATTAACGGCAAAGCAGGGGATACCAACCGTTACCATCAATGTTGATCTCCAATACATTCACACCGATATTACATACTTAAACACACACTGAACACATGTTGAACCTTCATCATTTTTACCACATATGAAGCTCATTTTCAGCGTACTGGCTTCGTCGTCAAATCTAATTCGATTCGTTTAATTCGAATGTATGTAAATGGCGGTTATAAAACATATCAAGGATCCAGGCCTTGGGTGAAAACTGATAGGGGTCTCAGTGTGTGGCATAAGCCGCTCCTAACACCTTGAAGGCGACCTTTTTATTTCCAGCGTAAATCTTCCGTTTCGTCGCCCGAGAAAAACAAAAACACCAATTCCCCAGCTGACTGATGCAACACAAACATTACACCTGATGTCACGCCAATATTTCACCCGGCCCCCACCGTCAACACGCTCAAAGACAACTACTACATCGCAGAATAGCGGCTAACTGTCGTACTTTTAATCATGCCAATCAGATCCCAGTCGATCTGATATTATATCAGAACGATATAACTTTGATTCGTTAACTTTTTGGCGGGTCCAAGTTTCCAACCAGTGTACAAACTTGAAGGCTTTTTCTTCTTGGTTGGTGACCAGGTGGGCCTTTTTTCTCCCCCCTTGGCTCACGATTAGCGTGTCATGGTTGTTACGTCATCGGCATAAACTATTTCATTAAGTCTGTGTCACGGTGCAGCCGCTACGCTTCAAAAAGCCCTCCATTGTACACGAGTTCCGTCTCGCTAATGCCCTTCTTAACAAGTAGACACAACTAGGTGGTCTCTCGTGGCTCGGGCCTGCGTCATTATTTTCTCTGTTTTTGTTTTAAAATTTCAATTCTAATTCCTCGTTTGGGTGACGTCATCGCTGATCCCTTTTCCCTCTTCGACCACAAAGGGAATGCCCAGTCCTTTCTATGAATAGTTTACTGGCTTTTCTTGCAATTGAAAAAAACATTCAGGATATTCATATTACTTAATTGTATACAAATTATAATTAAACTGTATTACTGGTTCCCTAAGAAATGATCTTGGTAACCTCTGCTAACACTTTAACAAATGAATTTTTTTTGTGTAAAAGAGAGACACCAGAAGCCAGATTTTCATGTTTTTGATTTAAAAGAGAAAAAATTTAACTGAAACCTGTCAAACGAGATGGGTATGATTTAGTTGTCCCGCTGGTTGGGATTGCCGTAATAGCGAGAGGGATGCTGACCCATGGATCCGCTTCCGTTGGAGCCGGGCTGCGAGTAAATAACACGAGGCGACGGACCCTGAAATAACAATACAATTCCCAGTTATTGAAGTTTTCAAACAGATTCGAAACTTCCAATAATTAACACTGAACTTCATCAGAGGGATGTAATTTTCGACTGACTGAAGGTAAGCGCATGATAATCAAGCACGAAACCATCAAGTTTCGCTTCAAAATACCAATGAAACTGAATTTAAATTTAACGAAAAGTAAATATCAACATAGTGACAGTAATATATTAATAATAACTATAAAATTAATTTTAATTAAATTACGCTAAATAGAGGCGAAACAGAAAGTATAACCATTACAGTATTTGACTTGATAAACTGTCTTGATTTAATTAAGTTTGATTTGAGTTACTCGAGTTTAATCGCATGTGCATACTATAATCGGATAGGTTCCCAACAGGTATCTTTTAAACTTGATTGGTGTTAAACAGAAAATAAAATTACATGTCCACTGGAGGCGGTTGAATGATAGACGCTGGCCGGAAGAGGTGCCCTGACGGGATGGCCGGACGTTATGCTGCCACTCTTGGGCTGCGGCGACTGCTGAACGGGCATGCCCGACGGATGGAGACCGGCCGAGGAAAGGATCGTGACCGGTCGGAGTGTCGTCGGTTGCGGCGAAGATCTCGTCGGTGGGTGGGATTGGTAGAACTTCTCCTGCTCCATGGAACTCTTGCCCAGAAGGTGTTCGATAGGCACTGGACCGCCATATCCTAATGAGAAATATTAATGTTTATTATTCATACTATTCTAAAAATTAAAGCTAATCATAATTTAACCCCCGTGAGTAGGATTAACCGGCAAAAATATTAAGATAAATTTAAGATAATAAAACCTTAACCCAGCTGTAATATAATAACAATACACAACATTGTAATCATTTTAAAGATAATATATTAAGATAATATTTGTAATATCGATATCGTGTTATTGTTATCATACAGGGAAAACATACATAGATTGTAATTTAAATTCTTATTTACTAAAAATTAAGCAACAATTTAAGACGTCTTAAACCTCTTGAGGAAATCTGCGCCGGCGGATGTCCCATATACACCGACGGATGCTGTTTCGACGAAGGCGGAGCCTCTTCCTTGACCGCCGAATACGGTGACCGTGAGGGGTGAGAAGACGAATGGATGGGCGGATAACTGTAAGCTGCTGGCGGCAGGCTTCCGGGTGGATGGAATGCCATGCTTGAAGCCGAGCTGTGCACTGGAGCCGCTGAACTGACGGAGGCTGAGTGACCGTAAAAAACCGAACCCGGTGGTGCTGGACCGTACGGATTTCCGCTTTCTAAAACGAAAGAAAACGCGATATTTCCAAACTGTTAATAATTCATGTTTGCATAATTATCGCATTGTTCATAATTCATAGTTAAAGAGAAAAAATGGTGTCTCCACGTTCTAGCCGAGATCAACGTTTCAACTCGATGAGCTCGAAAAGAGAGAGAACGCAGCCAGACGGTGGAGACACCATTTCGAAAAACTGGAAATGCTAGTGCTAATGAACCTACTGGAGCTGTAAGGGGAAGGTGCGGCTGCAATTTTATAAGAGTGATATATCTGAGGTGGAGGAGAAGGGCTGCGGGACCGTTTCTGATTGCTCTGAGGCTGACCTTGACCTGGGGAAGGCGAAATGGTTAGCACGGACATTGGCGGCCCGTACACCGATGGAGGAGCGGCTGCTGCTGGAAGAGATGCAAGGGGTTCTTCTTTAATGCCTTTATAGACAGGTCGAGAGGTTGGTGCAATACCCGGTATGTACAACTGCGGATGACCCGGATGCATGTTCAGTGATGACGTGTGCGGGTATCCATAAAAGAGGAGGTCACTGGAAGTTAAAATGTCAGCATCTTGAAACAGCTCACTTCTTGTGGCAAATTACCTCGAGCTCGACTCTTTGATCCGTCTCCTCGTCTCATCTTCGTTGAGAACCTTCTTGAGCTGTAAAAAGAGCTGGTGTTTGTCGTCCTTCAGTTGCGCCAGTCGTGACTCGAGCTGCGCGATCTGTTCTTTCGTCTCCTCAAGGGTCATTTCCTGCTCCTTTTGTTGGTCCTCCCGTTCCCTGCGCTGACGCTCGACTTCAGCGTCGGCTTCTTGCTCTACAGCAACGTGATTAAACAAGAGCAAGATGTAATCTACACGTCATTCGCACTGAAAGCCTCAGTATGGGATGTTTACCATACACGGCTCAGCCTGCTTCTCACAAACGCTCACCTTGTTTCTTTCGCTGGCGTTCGTGAAGAATATGCCGTTTCAGTGAATCCCACATGGGTCGACTTAACTTTTGGCGTTCTATTACCATGGCCGGCATTTTCTAGGTTTTATAAAGGTTACTGTGAGAGCAGCAAAAGACGCTTCCTTGTGGTAAATCCTTACGCGTTGCTCAACAACGCAGATGGTCCCAATTCAGTTTTGACTTGTGTACGGAAATCTATCGAGGAAACCATTCTAACAACAAAAAACGCCGTGCAGCTGGTACAGATTTCTGGCGCTAGATGGCGTTAACAAAATGACTTAATTTTAAATATCATTCTGTGGTTCTAGAACTTAACCATAGAAGATATTATCAATATGAATGAATTACTTTCAAACAGTGTTACTTGTTACGGTTATAACAGTTAATAGTTAGAAGCTAATGAACTATGTGGTAGAACACTTTAAAGTATGGAGTCCCGGGTAAGAAAATATAATGATAATATCGAAAATATTACATGAGATTTTCAACTAATTGTGACAAATCGTGACAAGATTATGATTCCATTAAGACGGTATTAATATTGTAATTCAGGCAATTTATAGGCCAACAGAAGAGTTGTTCGTTCTTACAAAGTAACGTTCACTCCAAGGCTTCATATATTGAAAAGGTAATAATAGCCTTTAGAATAGTAGTTTTTCAGTTGTATTGTTTCCAAGATGCATGTTTATAACATGATCGGGAAGTAAACTGCGAGTCTAACCCACATAACACATCTAGCTCGATTAACCGGGAGGCCATCCCAGTTGCCTGCCACCTAGGACATGCAAATGCAAGTGGTAGACGCTCTGACACCCATTGGGGCCGTCATTGATGACAACGCGGAAACCTTCGTCCAAACCAAGGTCCTTCGCTACTTTCTTCGCTACAATCAAAAGGTGGCCAAGAACCTTGAATATCCAAAAAAAACGTTAAAGCATATTTAACTTAACAGCAAATGGCCAATAGTACGTTTTCATCCTCTTCTTCTGCTTTTGACAGCTGCGTGATGGGCTTTCTCGGGATGACCAGGAAATGGACGGGTGCCTGCGGACTAACGTCGTGGAAAGCAACACACTGTTGAAATACCAAAATATTAATTAAATTTCATGAAACCCCGTCTTTAATTTGTTTATTATATTACATGGTAGTAATACAATTGATGCGAGGTTAACAGGTCCATTATCAATCCATACCGAGTGACAACTAGTGAAATTGGGTTGAAGTTAAATGTAAATACCTTCTCGTCTTCGTGGATAAACTTTGCAGGTATTTCTTTGCGTAAAATTTTACCAAAAATCGTATCTTCGGAAGGCTTAGCCTCTTGTGCTTTGGCCACCTCGTCAGCCATGTTTATCAAAAATCGCTCCGATTCAACCGCCACCTGTTATCTCAATTTCCAACTTGAATCACCGTAAAATGAAATGACATTTCAAGCCTTTTTTAATCGTCATGAAAACCACGAGTTTATATTTCAGTCTGATAAAAAGAATAACCCACAATGTACCGTATAATCACCTGGAAATGAAACTATGAAGTAATTGAGTACTTTACAAGCATAACGTCAGTCGCGTAAAAGCGGAGAAAACAGACACGAACATGGTAACGAGTAGGAGGGCAGATTGTTGTTGAGAATTGGCGGAGGAGATAGTCGGCCCAGTTGGACTCTTAGTTGGTTTCGTTCGCAAAATTTCGTTTTCCTCAATCAGGTCAAGCCTCTCGAGGGCGTCGTTAATGCTTCTCAGCAGTGGGTACTTCTTCGGCGAGCACTCTCCTCGGAAGTCATCGGTATCGATACTCCATATCATGACGCCAGCCAGCTTTTCTTTGTGGGCGTATTCGCTCTGTATCATGGATAGACAACCGTACAAATGTGAGGTTCTAGCAAAACACTAAGTAGATTTCCGAGAGTCTGGTATCGGCACTAATATTACGTGTACAATAAAATCGAGGTCACACCTTGATGGCAATGCTTCTTTCGTCGTCGTAGCTGATCCACCTATTTCCTTGTTCCATGTAGGGAACGCTCGCATCATTGTCCCAATGTTCGGTCCACGGATTATCGACAGAATTCATTTTCTCCCGGCAAATCTTTGAATAAAATTAAAGTTGCGTTAATCTATTTGTCATGTTCAATGACGAGTGCGAAATGTTTAATGAAACAATCTATAATGAGAAGCAGCGAGCTTATTTGCTCATGAAGTATACCTCGTTGTAACCATGGAAACCATCTTCCCGGGTGAATGGCCCCGCGAATCCGGCTGCCTCCGCAGGAGCGCTATTGATGGATCGTGAGAGAGAATCTTTCAAGAGGAATGTGCGTCCGTAGAAAGGCACTCCCAACACTAGTTTCTCACGAGGGGCTCCCAGCTGAATAAACAGGGAGACGGTATCCTCCTAACGCAAGAAATATGGTTCGATTACAATCGGTATTACTCACACAAGAAATACACGACAATGAGCCGAATACTTACCACGCTAAGCCTTTCGTGCTCAGCTACTGATCTTGTGGATTTCATAGGAGCGTTGTGCCCGATTTTAGCGTCCCAGCTTCCGTGATAGTCATAGCACATGAGATGGATGAAGTCAAGGTATTTAGAAATCTCGGGAACGTTATAAGCCAGCCTGATGGTATCCGGCGCGGCACCAACGGCGGCCGTCAAGAGATACCCGTGTCTATCAAACTCTCTTCGCAGTTCCTGCCAACGTCAGAAATTAGTTTGTTTTCTCGAACAGCTTTTTGTTAAGAAACTAACTTTTAGAAGTAACACGAAGTTTTCCTTGTCCTCAGGCCGACTTCCTTCCCGTTTTCCTGGATACTCCCAGTCCATGTCTAACCCATCAAAGCCGTGTTTCCTATATTTGGAGATTCGTTGAGAAAGTCTTGAGGTCGTGAATATGAACGTGATTACCGTATGAAAGAAACGCAGCTGTCAATGAAGTTCTTCCGCGTGTTTGGGCTGGAAGCCATAAGCGAGTAGTTGCCCGAGCCTTCGTTCCATCCTCCGATGGCTATCGTCACTTTGAGTCGGGGGTTTCTCGATTTCAAACCAATGAACTTCTTGTACTGGGCCCTTCCGCCTTCATCCTCGAGATCGAGAAAGGGATCCAGACTGCGGATGGTTAGGGTCTGACGATCTAGCCCGGCGAACGAATAAATGAGGTGCGTGCACAGCGTCGGGTCGATGTTTTCCCACGTAAACTGGCCGCTGTCAGGACGGTACGCAGCCCAGCTGCCCATATAGCAAATGACCACTTTCTTGTGATTCGGCATTCCTGCAAAATATGTCTTTATTATTTAGGTCATTCTTCAGAAACCACTTGGAGACTTTAATGCCAGGGGCAAAACAATCACTTCACAACCAGAAAACCTGTTTTGCAACAGTATAGTGTCTCCTTTCAAAACTCATAAACTCAACTCAACTTCACATATCTTCCAATCTAAAGTCTAAGTGATCTCTATGCTTATTACTTTATTAAAACACGACTAAAAACAAAACTCAAACATAAGTTGCTTTGAAATCAAGCTATATTTTACCTGCTTCAGCAGCGGCCATCATGACAAGTGCGATGACCATACAGGCAAACGGGATCCACGTATTTCCCTTGATGGCCATACCTTTCCAAATGTATCGGTGATACAGTGTTTTAATGTTGGAAACTAATCCGAAAAAGGGCCCGTTTGAACGATTCTGAGTATTATGTGTTACTGATGAATTCTAAATTGTTGGGGCAGCCAGCGACGAAATGAAAGGAAGCGGTCAGGGCCCCAACAGCAGCAGTCTAAACTTAAACCTAAACTGGGTTAAGAAGTCGAACCGAAGACCCGAACCACAGGCTTCCCGTCTAAAATTCGAAACCGAGGGGTTCGTCAAGCCTTGACTCTGTGCCTCGTTCTGCCTCCCTAGAGAACCTGGCGGGAGAATTTCGCGAATCTGGCGGGAATGTGAAGAATCTACAGCAATATCGTTAGGGTATCTTAGAGCACGTGATTCTGGCGGGAGATTCTGAGTAAGCTTTTTAGAAGATTTGACGAGTCACGGACCCTGGTCTAAGAACACCTTTGCGGATCAAACCTGTCCCTGACGGTCGAGCAGGAAGTCGGTTTGAAACCGAGTTTTTCGTTCTCGAGAAATACATTTTGTCAAGTTTACAATTCGAATTAATGAACTTTGCGGTATAGTTTATGCATTACACTCCCAAAGTTCATAAGTTTGCTGCATTAGCATAACACGAAATAATAATAAAATGTGCAACAATGTTCCAACTTGATTCATACTTCCTCAGTGACTTCCGTAGGAAGTACGCATGACGATATACAAGCCCAAGGTTGTCTTACAGCAGGATTTTTCTCGGTTAACCGCAGTTAGTGTTATGTAAAATATCAGTACTTTCAGCTTAATTTTTTTAAACAAAAAACTGGATTAGAATAAAGAAAGCGAAGATTTAAACAATCTCCGTTTTCCCAGCAATGAATCCTGTCTAATTGCATTGACTGAAGAATCAATGGTAGAAATTAGTTATGGTTTACTGTTTTGCAACCGTAATAGTGTGTTGTTTGAGACGCCGTATGAAAACCATATGGTAAAATCACCTAGCAGTTGCTTTATTTTTAGGCACTAACGGTAGCTTACAAATGGTCGCCTAACAGCTGTATGTTTGAACACATCTGTAGTTGATGTTGTTAACATCTGATTTTTGGTACCGTCACAGTTGTACTGTATTCAAACCTGAATAACCAACTATACCATAACACAACACACAATATTGCTTTGAAAGCAGCTTATTCTAAGTCATGTAAAACCGTAAACAAGTTATACCA
>JAIQCU010000785.1:0-34434 GCA_022114935.1 Leptestheria dahalacensis
TATCGGCCGCTCCAATCGCGCGAGGCCTTTCGGTCCCCCGCTTTCCCCCTCAGGGCGTATGCGGTATTAGCCATCCTTTCGGATAGTTATCCCCCACGACTGGGTACGTTCCGATATATTACTCACCCGTTCGCCACTCGCCGGCAGGTAGCAAGCTACCCCCGCTGCCGTTCGACTTGCATGTGTAAGGCATGCCGCCAGCGTTCAATCTGAGCCAGGATCAAACTCTTTAGTTTAATCACTGTTTGCTCTATTACCATACGGTATTGAGCGGTCACTCTCATCAGAATCTGACGCGGATACCAATTGCTTGATATCTCGTCTTACTTCTGTGCGAGCACTTCTATAATTTAGCTACCGGACGAATCCGGCGCATCCATCATCAAGCGCCCACACTTATCGGCTGTTTGTTTGTTAAAGATCAATCAGCGCTTCGCGCTGCGCCGCTAACTCGTTGTCAGCAGCAGAGAAACGAGATTATGAAGCAACTTCTTGTCGCCGTCAACAGTTTCGTAGAATTTTTTTCTACTCATCCGCCAACACCACCGCAACAAAACCGCCTCAACGTCGCCGACTTTACTACCGCCAGCCCCTCGTTTCGCCCCGCCTTCGCTTCCTCTTCTTCGAGGCCGCCGCAGCAGGGAGGCGAATATTAACCAGCACAGCTCACCTTGGCAAGTGGTTTTTTCAAGAAACCGCGCCTCTCGCCTAAGCCTTGCAATCAGCACCGCCCAATTCCCTTCCTATATATAGCACCCGAACGCGCTGGTGCTGGTGCTGGTGCTGGTGTTGGTGTTGGTGTTGGTGTTGGTGTTGGTGTTGGTGTTGGTGTTGGTGTTGGTGTTGACGTTAACGTAAACGTCAACTAGACTCAAAAAAAGAGGTTGGTACGCAACCCTTGGGCAATACCGCCTGCTATTGCCCGCCTTAACTATTGGCCATCACCCCGAACCCGACGCGGCCGGAGGGATGCCGCCACGGAGACCATCGACATGCCCATTCTGGACAGCAAGCTCAATCGGCGTGCGGAAGACTTTCGCGCCAATGCCGCAGCCATGCAAACTCTGGTGGAGGATCTCAAGAGCAGAGTCAGTGCCCTCGCGAGCGGCGGCGGCCCCACGGCCTGCCAGAAGCACATCGCCAGAGGCAAGCTGCTACCGCGCGACCGCGTGCAGTTACTACTTGACCCGGGAACACCATTTCTGGAACTTTCGCAGCTTGCCGCTTGGAACATGTATGACAACGCCGCACCCGGCGCTGGCGTAATCACTGGAATCGGCATGATTTGCGGTGTCGAATGCGTGATCGTTTGCAACGATGCGACCGTCAAGGGTGGCACCTATTACCCGATGACGGTGAAAAAGCATCTGCGTGCGCAGGAAATTGCCGAGCAGAACAATCTGCCTTGCATCTATCTGGTCGACAGTGGCGGCGCCAATCTGCCCAACCAGGACGACGTATTTCCCGACCGCGACCATTTCGGCCGGATTTTCTTCAATCAGGCGAATATGTCGGCGAAGGGCATTCCGCAGATTGCCGTGGTCATGGGTTCCTGCACCGCAGGCGGTGCGTATGTACCGGCAATGAGCGATGAATCGATCATCGTCAAGAATCAGGGCACCATCTTTCTAGGTGGGCCGCCGCTGGTGAAAGCGGCGACCGGAGAGGAAGTCACCGCGGAAGACCTTGGCGGCGCCGACGTGCATACCCGACTGTCTGGCGTAGTCGACCATTTCGCGCTCAATGACGCGCATGCACTGTCGCTGGCGCGCAATGTGGTCGCCAACCTGAACCGGATCAAAACATCGCAGGTGAGAACCCGGGAACCTGTCGAACCACTATTTCCGGGCAACGAGCTTTACGGCGTCATCCCCACCGACACCCGCAAGCCCTTCGACGTCCGCGAGGTGATCACACGCATTGTCGATGGCAGCGAATTTGACGAGTTCAAAGCACGCTACGGCACGACGCTGATCTGCGGCTTTGCACACATCTGGGGCTACCCCGTCGGCATCATTGCGAACAACGGCATCCTGTTTTCGGAAAGCGCGCTGAAAGGCGCACACTTCATCGAACTATGCTGCCAACGCCGGATTCCGCTGGTGTTCCTGCAGAACATCACCGGCTTCATGGTCGGCCGCAAGTATGAGAACGAGGGGATCGCGCGCAATGGCGCGAAGATGGTCACTGCAGTCGCCACCGCTCAGGTTCCCAAGTTCACAGTAATCATTGGCGGCTCATTCGGGGCGGGCAACTATGGCATGTGCGGCCGCGCTTACAGCCCGCGTTTTCTGTGGATGTGGCCGAACGCACGGATTTCAGTGATGGGCGGCGAACAGGCGGCTAGCGTGCTGGCCACCGTCAAGCGCGATGGCATCGAGTCGCGCGGCGCCGAATGGAGCGCCGCCGAAGAAGACGCGTTCAAGGCGCCGATCCGCGAACAATACGAACAGCAGGGACACCCATATTACGCCAGCGCCCGGCTCTGGGATGATGGCGTGATTGATCCGGCTGATACCCGAAGGGTTCTTGGTCTGGGTCTTTCCGCAAGCCTGAACGCCCCCATTCCTGAACGTGCGCAGTTCGGCCTGTTCCGGATGTGATGCTTACCTCGTGCAGGCGCAGTGGCGCGCTTCGAGCCGCCACTGCATTCACTTGAAGCCCGGTGCAAAGATGCCTGCAACGCTGCCCTCTACCCTTCGAGCGAAATTCCGATCCTCGGCGAGAGCGATCACGCTGCTCGTCTGTGCCGCAGTGATCCGGCCTGCGGTAGCGAACGACACCACGGACAAGGTGACCGAGATGACGCTGCCTGACGTATCGCCAGCGGCTCTGGAACGAGTGATCACGATCAGCAAGCCTGACTGGCCGTTCGGCAGCACACCGCTGCAGGTAACCTTATTCACCCCACCCGGTCGCGGACCGTTTCCACTGGCCGTCATCAATCACGGCAAGCCCCCCGGGAAGCCTGCCGACATGCCTCGCGCCCGCTTTCCTGACCAAAGTGCCGAATTTCTGCAACGTGGTTATATGGTCGCCCTACCCATGCGCGAAGGCTTCGGCAAATCCGGGGGCTGGTATTACGGCGGCAGCTGCGACATCGGCCGCAACGGTCTTGTCCAGGCAAGAGACATCCACATCACGATCGAACACCTGAGCAAACTTCCGGAGATCGACAGCGAACGCATTCTCGTGATCGGGCAGTCACACGGCGGCCTGGCGACGATGGCGCTGGGCGCCCATCCGCCGCGCGGTGTGCGCGGGCTTATCAATTTTGCTGGCGGCCTGAAGATCGAACAGTGCGAGGACTGGCCTGAGCAACTCGAACAGGCATTCGTGCTCTACGCACGCAAGGCGCGCGAACGTCTTGGGAAACCCGAATCAGAAAATGTACGTACCCCTCAGTCTGACACCGCCGCACCGAGCGCGTCCGGTCCTGTACCAACCCTCTGGTTTTACGGCAGCAATGACAGCCACTGGTCACCCGTGCTGATCGAGCGCCTTGAACAACGCTACCGCGAAGCCGGCGGCCGGGTGCGGCGCATTGAAGTCGGCACATTTGGGGATGACGCCCATCTGCTGTTCGGTCACGCACAAGGCAATGCCCTCTGGCTTCCCGAACTTGGCCGCTTTGCACAAAGCGTCGGACTGCCATGGCCTGCGCCTTTTACCGCCCAATCGCCCCAGAACGCCGACCCGACCACGCCAAACAGCCCCGCCTCTTCCGGCGGTCATCGTCACGGAACGCGAACCTCAAGTCCAAACGGAATCCGATGATGCCGCACCACTTTCAGACCCTGAGCTTGTCGACCGAGGGCCATCTAGCCACCGTCACCCTGAACCGGCCTGCGGTGCGCAACGCATTCAACGAACAATTGATCGCGGAACTGACCACCACGTTCCGCGTACTCGCCGACGCAAGAGATATCCGCGCAATCGTACTGACGGGCAACGGGCCAACGTTCTGCGCCGGCGCTGACCTGAACTGGATGAAGAAGATTGCCGGGTACTCGCATGACGAAAACCTGGCCGACGCGATGCGGTTGGCCGAGATGCTGCGCACAATTCATACCTGCCCCAAGCCGGTGATCGCGCGCGTCCAAGGCGACGCTTATGCGGGTGGCATGGGCTTGATCGCGGCCTGCGACATCGCAATCGCCGCTGACAGCGCCAGCTTCTGCCTGTCCGAAGCAAGACTTGGGCTCCTGCCGGCCACCATCAGCCCGTATGTCATCAAGGCGACGGGAGAACAAGCGGCGCGCCGCTACTTTGTCACTGCCGAGCGCTTCAATGCCCACGAGGCGCTGCGCATTGGCTTTGTGCATGAACTTGCGGGCGCCAAGAGCCTCGATGCGCGCGTCGCCGATGTCGCCCACGCCATTCTCGACAACAGCCCGAACGCCGTCCGCGAATGCAAACAACTCGTGCAACAAGTCGGCGGCCGTGCGATTGACGACGCACTGATCGCGGACACCGCCTTACGCATTGCCCACATCCGCGCATCCGACGAGGGCCGTGAGGGGATGAGCGCCTTCCTTGAAAAGCGCAGGCCAGGCTGGTTGCCAGCAACCGGTCACTGATCCGCAAAAGGCCGCGACATGCCAAACAAAACGAGCGCCGGCGATCCTCGCCTGCTGCCGACACAAAACAAATCGAACTAGGAGATCTGAATGTTCACCAAAATCCTGATTGCCAACCGCGGCGAAATCGCCTGCCGTGTTGCTGCGACCTGCCGTAAGCTCGGCATCCGCACGGTCGCCGTGTATTCAGATGCCGACGCCGACTCCCGGCACGTCGCCAACTGCGATGAAGCAATCCATATTGGTGGGGCTGCACCCAAGGACAGCTATTTGCGCGCCGAGCGCATCATCGCGGCGGCAACACAGACCGGCGCCCAGGCAATTCATCCGGGCTACGGATTTCTCTCCGAAAACGAAGAATTCGCCGAAGCGTGCGCACAAGCTGGCATCACCTTCATCGGCCCGCCACCGTCCGCAATCCGCGCGATGGGCCTGAAGGCCGAATCAAAACGCTTGATGGAGGCCGCTCGTGTACCGCTGGTGCCCGGCTATCACGGCGCCGACCAGAACCCAGCGCTATTGCAGAGCGAGGCCGGGCGCATCGGCTACCCGGTGCTGCTCAAGGCTAGCGCAGGTGGTGGCGGCAAGGGCATGCGCGTAGTGGAAAGATCCGAAGACTTCCTGGATGCGCTGGCCTCATGCAAGCGAGAGGCCATCAACAGCTTCGGCGACGATGCGGTGCTGATCGAAAAATATCTGACCCGTCCACGCCACATTGAAATCCAGGTATTCGCCGACACCCTCGGCAATTTCGTCTATCTGTTAGAGCGCGACTGCTCGGTGCAGCGCCGTCACCAGAAAGTGCTTGAAGAAGCCCCGGCTCCCGGAATGAGCACAGAGCGCCGCCAGGCGATGGGCGACGCCGCCGTGGCTGCTGCCCGCGCGGTGGGCTACGTCGGCGCTGGCACCGTGGAATTCATCGCCAATCAGGATGGCAGCTTCTATTTCATGGAGATGAATACCCGGCTGCAAGTCGAACACCCAGTCACCGAAATGATCACCGGCCAGGATCTGGTCGAGTGGCAGTTGCGCGTCGCCAGCGGCGAGCCACTGCCACTCTTACAGCACCAGTTGCAAATCCATGGCCACGCGCTCGAAGCCCGGGTCTATGCAGAAAATCCGGACAACAACTTCCTGCCGTCGACTGGCACGCTGCATGTGCTGCACACGCCCGCCGCGGTCAATTTTGACCTCGGCACGAACGACAGCGGGGACCCCGCCGGCGTGCGCATCGACAGCGGCGTGCGCGAGGGCGACACGATCAGCCCGTTTTACGATCCAATGATCGCCAAGCTGATCGTCTGGGGCCGTGACCGCAAAGAAGCGCTGGCAAGGATGCATCAGGCACTAGGCCAGTTCCAGGTAGTCGGCCTGTCGACCAACCTCGGATTTCTGTCGCGGCTGGTGCAATCCCACGCTTTTGCCAGCGCTGATCTTGACACCGGCCTGATCGAGCGCAACCGCAACGAACTATTCCCAGAACAAAAATTGCCGAGCATGGATGCGCTGGCGCTGGCGATCGCCGCACTGCTCAAGAATGAGACGACCACGCTGCGCGCCTTGCGTCAGCGCGGCGACCCGCACTCACCTTGGGCTCAGACTGACGGCTGGCATCTGAATGTCGATTATCTGCGCATCCTCGATTTCACCCATCTGATCGCCGGCCAGGAGCAGCCGATAAAGGCCGAGCTGCGCTATACGCAGGGGGCCATCGCCGTCGAAATCCAGGGCCAGCACCTGGACTTCAGCTACCACGCCGAAGGGCCACGGATACAACTGACAATCCGCTGCAACGACGAAGCCGGCAAGTCTCGCCGTAGCGTCGTCGGCGACGTACATCAGCACGGCAATGTCTTCCATGTGTTCGCCGATGGCACTTGTACTCAACTCGTCTGGCACGATCCACTCGAGGTGACGACGCTCGACGAAGGAAGTGGCGGCAAACTGACCGCGCCGATGCCCGGCAAGATCGTCGCCGTCCATGTCGCCAAGGGCCAGCACGTCACCAAGGGCATACCCTTGCTGGTCATGGAGGCAATGAAGATGGAACACACGATCACCGCACCCACCGATGGCGTGATTGCGGAGATTTTCTATACGCCGGGCGAACAGGTCAGTGAGGGGGCGCAGTTGCTGGAACTGTCATTGACGCAGGGATCTGCCGGAGCCAATTGAGCAGCATAGAATCACGCCATGAACCTGCTGATTTACACCCCTGATGGCAAACCTGAACCCTGGGTCGAAGGATTTGCTGCGGCCTTGCCCGACGCGCGCATTCGGGCCTGGCAACCTAGCGACCAGGCCCCTGCCGATTACGCCGTAGCCTGGACCCCACCCGCCGACATGCTGCGAGTACCACGCGGCCTGAAAGCGCTGTTCAATCTTGGAGCCGGCGTCGACGGTGTATTGCGGCTTGGCGATGCCCTGCCCCGCGACCTGCCGCTGATCCGTCTTGATGACGCCGGCATGGCACTGCAGATGGGTGAATACGTTCTGGCGACCGTGCTACGCCAGTTCCGCCAACTCGACCATTTCGCTCAACAGCAGGGCGAACGACAATGGCGATTCAGCACACCGCGCCGCCGCGAAGATTTCGCCATTGGCGTGATGGGCCTCGGCGTTCTCGGCAGCCATGTCGCGCGCCTGCTCGCGAGCCATGGCTTTCCGGTGCGTGGATGGAGCCGCAGCGCCAAGCAGATCGGCGGCGTACAGTGCTACACACGTGATGCGCAATTGCAGGCATTCCTGGAAGGGACGCGCGTGCTGGTCAACCTGCTGCCACTGACGCCCGGCACCGCCGACATCCTGAACCGCAGCACGATGCAGCATCTGCCGCCAGGCGCCTACCTGATCAATGTCGGACGCGGCGCGCATCTGGTCGACAACGACCTGATTGCTTTGCTCGACAGCGGCCACCTGAGCGGCGCCACGCTTGATGTATTCCGCATTGAGCCACTGTCTGCAGAACACCCGTTCTGGACCCATCCGCGCATCACGATCACACCGCACATCTCGGCGCTGACGCTGCGCGACGACAGCATCGCCCAGATCGCAGCCAAGTTACGCATGCTCAAAGCTGGCCTGCCGGTAGCCGCATTGCAGGGGTATGTGGATCGGGAGCGCGGCTATTGAATAGCGACGGTGCGCCTAGGCCCACAGGTACACGTCCAACGAAGAATTTTGCCATGCCAAGCCCGGTCAACGGCTGCAGCTTGGCGCAAACGGAGATACAAATGAATTTGCCCCACTCAGTCAGGATCGTCGAGGTGGGTCCGCGCGATGGGCTGCAAAATGAAAAGCAGTTCGTGGCAACGGCCACCAAGGTTGAACTGATCAACAGACTTTCTGCCGCCGGCCTGCCTAATATCGAAGCCGCCTCGTTCGTGTCGCCAAAATGGGTGCCGCAAATGGCAGATGGCGCCGAAGTGATGGCCGCAATCACACGCCGGTCAGGAACGCTGTATTCAGCACTGACCCCGAACATGAAGGGATTCGAGGCGGCACTCGCAGCCGGGGCCGACGAAGTGGTGATTTTCGGCGCGGCGTCGGAAGCGTTTTCCCAGAAGAACATCAATTGCTCAATCGCCGAGTCAGTCGAGCGCTTCGCCCCAGTCGCGCGCGCCGCCAAGAACGCTGGCCTGCGGCTACGCGCCAGCGTCTCGTGCGCGCTCGGCTGCCCGTTTCAAGGCGAGGTCGCGATCGACAGCGTCATCAATGTGGTGAGGCGCATGGCCGACCTCGGCTGCGACGAAATCGACATT
The DNA here is from genome assembly GCA_022114935.1 of Leptestheria dahalacensis. Classification (NCBI taxonomy): domain Eukaryota; kingdom Metazoa; phylum Arthropoda; class Branchiopoda; order Diplostraca; family Leptestheriidae; genus Leptestheria; species Leptestheria dahalacensis. Next base: position 8,342 of record JAIQCU010000785.1, read on the forward strand.
GCCGACACGATCGGCGTCGGCACCGCAGCGCAGGTACAGCGCGTCTATGATGCGTTACGCCCGGTGTTTCCGGTCGAGCGCCTATCCGCGCATTTTCACGACACCTACGGTCAGGCCTTGACTAATATCCTCGCGGCGCTGCAGTCAGGCGTCGCCATCATCCATGCGTCGGTCGCAGGCCTCGGCGGCTGCCCTTATGCGCGCGGCGCCACCGGCAATGTCGCCACCGAAGACGTGCTATACCTGCTCGAAGGCCTCGGCATCAACACCGGCGTCGATCTGATGCGTGTGGTCCAGGCCGGCGACTTCATTTCCACCGCGCTTGGCCGGCGTAACGAGTCGCGCGCCGGCCAAGCGCTGCTCGCCAGGATGCGGCAGGAACAACCGGCTTGCGTATAACAACTTCAAGGGTTGAATGATGAGCGCTATAACCGTGGCCACCAGCGACGCTGCCGTTCCCGAAGAACAACTGACAGCGCCCACCTCCGAAGCAGGCGCGCTGCCGCCCTCGGCGCAACGTGTCACCAGTTTGCTGGCGACACTCGGTCATGACCGGCCGGTGGTGATGTTGCCGGCCTCCGGCCGGACCTCGGCCGAGGCTGCAGCGGCTTTGGGTTGCTCGGTCGCTGAGATCGCCAAGTCGATCCTGTTCCGCCGGCTCGCGGATGATGCACCGGTGATGGTGATCGCCAGTGGTAGCAACCGCGTCGACGAGCAGAAGGTCGCCGCGCGCTTTGGCGCCCTCGGACGCGCCGATGCCAAATTCGTCAAGGCCAGCACCGGCTACACGATTGGCGGCGTCTGTCCACTCGGGCACCCGGTCAAGCTACTGATGCTGATCGATGCCAATTTGTTCCAGTACCCACTGGTCTGGGCAGCGGCCGGACACCCGCATGCGGTGTTCGCGCTGACGCCGGCGCAACTGCAAAAGATGACCGGGGCCGAGATCGCCGACATTGCGGAGAGCGCAGAGGGTACGCCTCATCCCGCGCATGCGTCACCGCCCGCGGCTCATCACTCGCATGATCCTAGTTCCATGCCGGCCGCGGCAGATCACCAGAACTCCTGAATATTTGCAGACATGGCCTCCATACAACGCTTCACGGTTCCCGAACAGTCACCGGTGCCATCGCCCTGCATCAATATCTGCCGGATGCAGCCGCATACCGGATGGTGCGAAGGCTGCATGCGTACCATCCATGAAATCGCCGGCTGGTCGGGCTATGACGACACGCAGAAGCGCGCGGTCTGGTCACGGCTGGCGGAACGTTCAGCACGAACGTCATCCACAGGGGAGCGCGAGCGATGAGCAAGCCATTGCGATTGCCGGATGGCATCACCGTCCTCGAACGCGGATGGCTGAGCGCTAACAACATCCTGCTGCGCGACCATGAGCAAGCAGCACTGATCGACTCCGGATACATGACCCATGCGACGCAAACGCTGGCACTGTTAGGGCACGCGCTCGACGGCCAGCCGCTTGACCATTTGCTTAACACACACCTGCATTCCGATCACTGCGGCGGCAATGCCGTACTACAAGCGCGCTATCGCCCCCTCACATGGATTCCCGCTGGGTCGGCCGATGCCGTTGCGACCTGGGATGAAGACCGACTCAGCTACCGAGCAACCGGCCAAAGTTGCGAACGCTTCACACACGACCGGGTGCTCCATCCGGGAGATGTGCTGCGACTCGCAGGCGGAGAATGGCAAGTGCTGGCAGCACCTGGGCATGACCCGCAGTCGGTGGTGTTCTACAACGCGGAACACAAGGTACTGGTGTCAGCTGACGCGCTCTGGGAAAACGGCTTCGGTGTGGTGTTCCCGGAAATCGAAGGAGAGCCGGCATTCGGCGCCGTGCGCGAGACGCTGGACATGATCGCCGGGCTCGATATCGAGATTGTGATTCCAGGCCACGGCCGACCGTTTGGCGACGTGCAAGAGGCGCTGCAACGTGCTTACAGTCGGCTCGATTTCCTGGCATCGGACCCACTGAGGCACGCGCAATATGCCGCCAAAGTGCTGGTCAAGTTCAAATTGATGGAGCAGCGTCAAATGAGCCACGAAGCGCTGTTGCAATGGCTCGTCAATGCGCGGGTGATGCGCCTGCTCGGCGAGCGCTTCTTCGATGCACCGCCAGCGATACTTGCGCAGTCAGTCCTTGAGGCACTGGTCAAGGCCGGCGCCGTGGAAGTGCGCGACGGCCGGGTATTCGACCGGGAGAACTGAGCATGCCAGCACAGACGTTCGCCTCGAAGAATGACCGAAAACATCTGCCTCTCGTCGCTAACCAATGCCTGCTGCTGGTCGTCGACCTGCAGTGGCGCCTGATGCCGGTCATCGATGCGGGCGCTGACGTGCTGCGCAATGCCTTGTTGCTCGGTAACGCCGCGCAGGCGCTCGGCGTCCCGGCACTAGCGACCGAGCAGTATCCGCAAGGCCTCGGCCCCAACCATCCAGACATTGCAGCACTGTGCGCACGCACGATCGAAAAGACCACGTTTGGCGCCTGCGGCACGCCCGAATTTCTGCCGGCGCTGCACGCGCTATCACCGTGTGCGGAACCTACACTGCTGGTCGTAGGCTGCGAGGCGCATGTATGCGTATTGCAGACGGTGCTACAGCTCGCCGCGCAGGGCTTCGACGTGCGCGTGGTCAGCGACGCTGTAGGCTCGCGCAAGGCGCATAGCCGCGAGATCGCGCTCGAACGGATGCGTGCTGCAGGCATCAGCATCGTCACCACCGAGATGGTGGTGTTCGAATGGCTGCAGGACGCACGTCACCCGAAATTTCGTGAATTGCTGGACAGATTGCGTTGAACGCGATCAAGCGCGAGGATCGTCACCCGGGTCCACCGTCCGTCTTGTCGAGGATTTCCTGCCATTTTCGGGTCTCGATTTCCAGATGCCTGCGCAATCCTTCCGGTGTAGCGGCGGATGGCGCGACCACCTCTGCACCAAGCGCTATCATGCGCGCCCTGAACGTCTCATCGCGCACCGTGGCCTGAAGGGCCTTGGCCAGCCTGTCGACCGCACGTTTTTTCGTGCCTCTAGGTGCATACATCGCGTACCAGACCTTCAACTCGACGTCGCCCCCCAGCCCAGGAAATGCCGACATGGTCCCGAATGGCAAAAAGCCAGGATTGGCCGTTACACCATACGCCTTGAGACGATTCGCCTGCACAAGACCGCGAACATTGATGGCCTGGTCGCACAGCAATTGCACGTGCCCGCCCAGCAATGCCGTGAGCGCCGGCGCCGTGCCCTGATAGGGAATCATAGTGAGTTCCTGCTGCATCGACCGCATCAGCATCAGACCACAAAGATGCGAAGCCGACCCGGTGCCCGCATTTGCGATCACCACTTCCACCCCATGGATGCGAAGGTACGAACCGAGTTCGCGGTCGCTGAGCGGCGGCAGGCTACCGGTGGCAACCAGCACCATCGGTACATCGGCAATCCTGCCAATGTACTCGTATGCGCGCAGTGGTTCAAAGCCGAGATCCGGGTATAGCGCAGAGATTGCCGACATCCCCATATGATGAAGCAACACAACGCTGCCATCCTTAGCCGCCCGAGCGGCCTTGCGCGCGCCGATCGTCCCGCCAGCACCGGCGACATTCACGATCATCATCGGTTGATCAAGATACCCGCTCATCGCCAGAACCAGTTCCCGCGCGACCCTGTCCGCCGGTCCGCCTGCAGCGAATGGCACGATCACTTTCACGGGCCTGTCCACCGCAAGCGCCACGCAAGCGGTGCTCGCCAGCAACACGCCAAGCAAGCCCTTTACCTGCCTGCAAAGTGTCGCCATCATGCCTCCGGTCTCTGCAAAAAAAAAGCAACACGCGAGCGCGCCGATTGTAAGAAGCATCGACTTTCAAACAGCTTTCACCCAAGCTCGATCACAGCCCTTTCCATTCGTTGACCTCAACCGTGATCGAATCAGAAAAATGTCCAGGCATCAGGCCTGGCTGCGGGAAAGACGCTTCGTGAACGTTCAGATATAATCGAACGACCGTTCTTTTATTGATTCAGAGAAAAAAACAGGAGACGCAATGCCCGCCGTAAAACAACTTCCGTCCGCTCTCCAGAACCTGTCGCTGCCGGTCATCGCCTCGCCGATGTTCATCGTCAGCTACCCGGAACTGGTCCTGGCACAATGCAAAGCTGGCATTGTCGGCTCATTCCCCGCACTGAACGCGCGCCCCGCCGAAGTCCTTGATGAATGGTTGACGAGGATGAACGAGGAACTGGCAAGCTATAAGGCCGCAAACCCCGCAGCGCGCGTCGGGCCGATCGCCGTCAATCAGATCGTCCACGCGTCAAACAACCGGTTGGAACAGGATGTCCGCACCTGTGTCGAGCACAAGGTACCCATCTACATCACCAGCCTGCGCGCTCCCGCGAAAGAAATCGTCAACGCGGTGCACAGTTATGGCGGCATCATCCTTCACGACGTGATCAACATCCGCCATGCAGAGAAAGCACTGGAAGCCGGTGTTGATGGCTTGATTCTGGTTGCCGCAGGCGCTGGTGGCCACGCCGGCACGCTGTCGCCGTTTGCGCTTGTCGGTGAAATACGCAAATTCTTCGACGGCCCGATCGCGTTGTCCGGATCGATCGCCAGCGGTGATGCCATCCTCTCCGCTCAGGCAATGGGCGCTGACTTTGCCTACATCGGCACGCGCTTCATTGCAACGAAGGAAGCCCACGCCAGCGACGACTACAAGCAATCGATCATCGATGCGGCGGCGAAGGACATTATCTATTCAAACCTGTTCACCGGCGTACATGGCAACTACATCCGCCAGAGCATCGTCAATGCGGGTCTCGACCCGGAAAACCTGCCTGAATCAGATCCGAGCAAGATGAACTTCGGCAGCGGCGCGACCAAGGCGTGGAAGGACATCTGGGGCGCAGGTCAAGGCGTCGGACTGATGGACGACGCGCCTGCGGTCGCCGAAGTGGTGATGCGTCTGGCCGCCGAATACGAAGCCGCCAAGGCGCGGATCGCGGCGCTGCGCTACTGACCAGTGTCGTTGGCGCTGCGGCGATGGCGGCCCCGCCATCGTTCGCAGCCGACGCGAATGGGATGCGTGACAGGAAAGCATCGGGCCTGAAACATCAGGTATAGCTGCGCGCATCCTCAATCAGTTTGCCGTCCGCCGGCAATGCATTGTCGCCAACAAAGGCGACCTCGCCGCGCAGCTTCGTGACTTCACGCAGCGTCTGCTGCAGCGCCTGTGCAAGGCTCGCATCATGCCGGTCCGCCTCGCAACTCAGGGTCATGACCTCAGCGGCAATCGTGCCACTCACGACGAGTCGCGCACGCTTCACTTCCGGATGACGCCGCAAAACTTCACTGACCTGTCCGGGGTGTACGAACATCCCCTTGATCTTCGTCGTCTGATCCGCCCGACCCAGCCAGCCCTTGAGGCGCGCATTGGTGCGGCCGCAAGGAGACTGCCCCGGCAGGATTGCCGACAGATCGCCAGTGCCGAAGCGGATCAGCGGGTAGTCGGGATCGAATACCGTGACCACGACTTCCCCGACCTCGCCTTCAGGCATGGGCCGTGTGCCACCCGGCTCGACGATCTCGACGATGATGCCTTCATCGATGATCAGGCCCGGATTGGGCTGCCCTCCAGTCATGCTTTCGAAGCCGATCAGGCCAACATCGGCCGTCGCATAGGCCTGCAGCACCTGGACCCCACGCGCCGCAAACCATCCGCGCAGCGATGGTGGCAGCGCCTCGCCGGAAACCAGCGCCTTGTTCAGCGACGCGCAGTCAAGCCCCAGTTCGTCGGCCTTTTCGAGAATGATCCTGAGGAAGGATGGCGTCCCGGCGTAAGCGTTGGTGTGCAAGTGCGCGATCGTTTGCGCCTGTAGTTCGGTCTGGCCAACACCTGCAGGAAACACGCAGCAGCCCAGCGCATGGGCACCGCCCTCCATGATCCAGGCACCCGGGGTGAAATGGTAGGAAAAGGCATTGTGAACCAGATCGCCACGACGAAAGCCCGCCGCGTGGAGCGCACGCGCCATGCGAAAGGCATCCGCATGATGCCCCTGCGGCTCGTGGATCGGCCCTGGCGACTGGAAGATACGCAGCAGTTTGCCGATGTCGGTTGCGTTCATGCCACCGAATGGCGGCGACTGTCGTTGCTGTTCTACCAGATCGTTCTTGCGGGTTACCGGCAAGCTTGCCAGTCGCTCGCGCGTGCTGACCTGTTCCGGCACGACATCCCTCAAGAGCTCGGTGAAATAAGGGGCCTTCGCCTTGGCATGCGCGATTTGCGCCGGCAACGCCGCGAAATTTTCACGTTCGCGCTGTTCGGGCGAACGCGTTTCGAGCGCATCAAAAAATTCAGTCATGATGTGAACCCGGAGTAATGAATGAAGAATCATTGAACGCGGATGGCGCAACGACAGCCGTGCCGAGCCATCGCCCCCGATCCTTGCGCGTCCATCGCAACACGGAAGTCACCGGACGCTGCCATCAGGCGAGCCAGCGCTTCCTGCGTTTATAAGACTTCACGTCCTTGAAGCTCTTGCGCTCACCGCCGCCCATGCCCAGATAGAATTCCTTGACGTCTTCGTTGTTACGGAGGTCTTCCGCCTTGCCATCCATGACGATCCGGCCGGACTCCATGATGTAGCCGTAATCGGCATAGCGCAGCGCCATATTGGTGTTCTGCTCGGCCAGCAAGAACGTTACTTTTTCCTTGGCGTTGAGGTCCTTTACGATCTCGAACACCTCTTCGACGATCTGTGGCGCCAACCCCATTGACGGCTCGTCGAGCAGTACGACACTCGGACTTGCCATGATGGCTCGGCCAATCGCGCACATCTGTTGCTCGCCACCCGAGGTATAGGCTGCCTGCGAAGTGCGGCGGGTCTTAAGCCGCGGAAAGTAGTTGTAAACCTTCTCCAGATTGGCGTCGATTTCGGCCTTGCTGGTGCGGGTGTAAGCACCCGTAAGCAGGTTCTCCTCGATGGTCAGGTGAGCGAAGCAATGCCGCCCTTCCATTACCTGAACCACGCCGCGCTTCACCAGTTCGGCCGGCGTCAGATTTTCGATGCGTTGACCACGCAATTCAATACTGCCCTTGGTCACCTCGCCGCGCTCACCCTTGAGCAAATTCGAGATGGCGCGCAACGTGGTCGTCTTGCCGGCACCATTGCCGCCCAGGATGGCGGCAATCTGGCCCTCGGCTACCTGCAAGGACACACCCTTGAGCACAAGGATCACGTGGTTGTAGATTACCTCGATGCCGTTGACGTTCAGGACGATGTTCGGAGTGCTCATGGATGGACCTTCGAAAATACACTGCGGGGTTCAAGTCATCACGGCCGGGCAGACCGCCCGCGATGACTTGAAGGCCGACTTCAGCCTCTGACGCGCCGTGCCCCGTGCGACAGGAACGCGGCGCGCGGCGCCGTCATGACTGGCAATCTGCTGGCGAGCGACGGCTCAGGTTCTTGTCGCGGGAATACTGGTCGGCCGACGACTTGACCATCGGGCGAATGATCTGCTCATCCGCCTGCACCCAATCTGATGCCCACTGGAAGCCGTTGCCGGTCCAGGTATGAACACGGGCCCACGCCGCACCCATATGGTCGTTGCAGGCGGTGGAGATCGGCCCACGCAGCACGCCCTTGAAGCCGAGCCGGTCAAGACGTGCCTGAGTGATGTTGAGGTTTTCATAACCCCAGCGCGCCTGCTCCGGCATCACATGCTTGCCTTTTCCGAAGCGTTCCTGAGCACGAAACACGCCTTCCACCGCCAGCATCGCACCAACCACGCCGCGCATGTAAAGCACATCGCCAACTTCCGCACGAGGGCCGGCGCCCTGGCCCTTGTCATGCACTTGGGCCAGAATGGCCTTGACCACCTCCGAGTTCTTCTCGGCGCCGTGCTGCATCATGACTGCGCTGTAGCCACGCGCTGCCTGACCGATATCGCGCAGATCGGGTTCGGCGCCAGACCACCAAGTGCCGAACATACGCTCACGAGGATAACCCGTGGCGATTGCCTCGCGCACCGCGGTTGCGGTCATCACGCCCCAGGTCTGGAGGACCACGTAGTCGGGACGCGACTGCCGGATCTGCAGCCAGATCGCCTTCTGCTCCACCCCCGGTGCCGGGATCGGCAGCAACTGCAGGGTGAATCCGTGGGTCGCGGCCCGCTCCTGGAGGATCGGCAGCAGTTCCTTGCCGAATGGACTGTCGTGGTAGCCGACGGCAATGCGCTTGCCCTTGAGCTTGTCCCAACCACCCTCCTTGTTGGCGATATGCTTGAGAATCACGTCCCCGGCCACCCAGTAATGGCCAATCAGCGGGAAATTCCACTTGAAGACGCCGCCGTCGGCAGAGTCGCTACGGCCGTAGCCGGAAGTGATCAACGGAATCTTGTCGGCCGGGACTTTTTCGGTCAACGCGAAGGTGATCCCTGTAGAAAGTGGCTGGAAGACGGTGGCACCGCCATTACGGCCCTTAAGCCGCTCATAGCATTCGACACCGCGATCCGTGGCGTAGGCTGTTTCACACTCTTCGACCAGGGTCATCACCCCATTGATGCCGCCGCGCACATTGACGAGCTTCATGTAGTCGGCATAGCCATTGGCGAATGGGGTGGCATTGGGGGCGACGGGGCCGGTACGTCCGGTGAGGCTCGGGAAAAATTGCACAGTGCCCTGAGCCATCGCCACCGACGGGGTCAAGCCCGTGGTCAGTGCTGCTGCAGATACGGTCACGGCCAACGCGAGGTTTCGTAGTTTCATGGATCATCTCCTTTAAAAACACCTACCTAAAGCACATGTGAAATGGGAGCCCAAGAGGTGTCGGACAGGGCGTCCCCGGATGAAAATCAGTGCGGGAACGGCCACAAACGCATTTTTTGTTTGCCGATGCTCCACAGCTTGGCCAGGCCGTGTGGCTCCTTGATGAGAAACCAGACAATCAGGGCGCCAAAAATCATGTATTCGGCATGCGAGACCATGGCCGTTGAAATCGGAGCGCCCAGCAGACTGCCCACCCATGGCAGAAACTGGTTCAGAAAAATCGGCAGTACAACGATGAATGCAGCGCCAAAGAAACAGCCCATGATGGAACCCAGACCGCCGATGATGACGATGAACAGCAACTGAAACGAGCGGTCGATGCCGAACGCCAGCGGCTCCCAGGAACCCAGGTGCACAAAGCCCCATAGCGCCCCGGCGACGCCGATGATGAAGGAACTGACAGCGAAGGCACTGAGCTTCGCGTACATGGGGCGAATGCCGATCACAGCGGCAGCCACGTCCATGTCACGAATCGCCATCCACTCGCGACCGATCGCGGAACGCACCAGGTTCTTGGCCAGCAATGCGAACACTACGGCAAAGGTCAGGCAGAACAGATATTTTTCGACAGGGGTATCAATGCGCCAGTCAAACACGGACAGGTTTGAGATCGCCACCGACCCCGAAGTGCTGTTATTGGTGAACCAGGAGATGCGGGCAAAGGCCCAGTCAAAGAAGAATTGCGCGGCCAACGTCGCCACAGCCAGATACAAGCCCTTTACCCGCAAACTGGGAATACCAAAGGTGATACCCGCCAGCATCGAAAAGAAACCGCCGGCAAGCAAGGCCACGATCAACGGCATGCCCTCGACCCGGACAAAGGTGTTGTAGGCCATATAAGCACCGACCGCCATGAAGGCGCCGGAGCCAAGCGAAATCTGCCCACAGTAGCCGACCAAAATGTTGACGCCGATGGCCGCGAGCGCGAGGATCAGAAACGGAATGAGCACCGCGCGAAACAGATATTCGTCAGCCAGCAAGGGCACACCGATGAAGGCAAACGCGACCAGCCCCAGGATGGCGATCCGGTCCTGGACGATCGGAAAGATCTGTTGGTCGGATTTGTAGGACGTCTTGAACTGTCCGTTTTCTCTATAGAACATCTGTTGTCCTCTGGCTGTTTATTGCTGCGACACGCCTTGCCTTACTTCACTGCACGGGGCAGGGCTTCCCCGAGCAGTATTGGTCTGTGCATTTCATACACGATCAATGATCTTTTCCCCGAACAGTCCCTGCGGGCGAAACAGCAGGAAGATCAATGCCAGCACATAGGCAAACCAGATCTCAATACCGCCCCCCACCAGTGGCCCGAGAAAGACCTCCGACAACTTCTCGCCGACGCCGATGATCAGCCCACCGATGATGGCGCCGGGAACCGAGGTCAACCCCCCAAGGATGATCACTGGCAGGGCCTTGAGGGCCACGGTAGTCAGCGAGAACTGCACACCGATCTTTGAACCCCAGATGATGCCCGCCACCAGTGCGGTAATTCCGGCGACAAACCAGACAATGACCCACATCCGGCCCAGCGGAATGCCAATCGACTGCGCCGCCTGGTGATCGTCGGCGACCGCGCGCAGGGCACGGCCCGTACCGGTCTTCTGAAAGAACAGGCTGAGTCCGGCAACAAGCACGGCGGCAACCAGCGCGGCAATCAGGTCTTCCTGGTTGATCAGGATTCCCCCCTCGAACATCTGCTCGGCAATGAAAATCGGCTCTTTGGGCATACCGACGTCGATGCTGTAGACGGCGCTTCCGAAAATGGTCTGGCCGAAGCCATCAAGCAGGTAGGTGATGCCCAGCGTCGCCATCAACAGGGTTACGCCCTCTTGGTTGACGAGGTGGCGCAGCACCAGTCGCTCCACCAGCCAGGCAAATGCCAACATGCAAGCGGCCGCCAGAAAGAACGCAGCCACGTTGGCGATCAACTTGCTCTCCAGGCCGAACCACTGCGGAACCCACGCCGAGAACCGGGCCATGGCCAGCGCCGCGAACAGCACCATCGCCCCCTGCGAGAAATTGAACACGCCCGAAGCCTTGTAGATAAGCACGAAGCCCAGGGCCACCAGCGAATACAGCATGCCGGCCATCAGGCCACCCATCATCGCTTCGACGAAAAATCCCATGTCCTGTCTCCTCAGTGGCTGGTGCCAAGATAGGCGCTGATCACGTCTTTGTTGCTGCGTACTTCATCCGGCGTGCCATCGCCAATCTTCTTGCCGTAGTCGAGCACGACGACACGGTCGGAAATATCCATCACCACGCCCATGTCGTGCTCGATGAGCACGATCGTGGTGCCAAACTCATCATTCACATCAAGGATGAAGCGACACATGTCCTGCTTCTCTTCCACATTCATGCCGGCCATTGGCTCGTCGAGCAGCAGCACCTGAGGCTCCATCGCCAGCGCCCGCCCCAGATCGACGCGCTTTTGCAAACCATAAGGCAACTGCCCCACGGGTGTCTTGCGATAGGCCTGAATTTCGAGAAAGTCGATGATGTGCTCGACCTTCTCACGATGGGCCACCTCTTCTTTTTCAGCCGGACCAATGCGCAACGCCTGCAAGAAGATATTGCTCCGGATGCGCAGATTGCGGCCCGTCATGAGGTTGTCAATCACGCTCATGCCCTTGAACAGCGCCAGATTCTGGAACGTGCGGGCAATGCCCATCTCTGCCACTTGGCGGCTGTTCATGTGCTTGAAGGTCTGACCGCGGAAGGTGATCGAACCTTCCTGCGGGGAGTACACGCCGTTGATGCAGTTGAGCATCGAACTCTTGCCCGCACCATTGGGGCCGATGATCGCGCGGATTTCGTGCTCCTTCACATTGAAGGAAATGTCCGTCAGCGCCTTGACGCCACCGAAGCGCAGGCTAATGTTCTTCACATCAAGGATGACGCCACCGATTTGCTTACTCATGAAATATCCTGTCGGTAATGGTCAGGCAGCGCTCTTCACCGGCGCGAAGATCCTAGCGTCCTCGATCCGTAGGGTGGCGCTAACGCTGCCCGTGCGACCGTCCTCGAACCTCACCTGAGTCTCGATGAACTGCTCGGCCTTGCCGCCATAGAGCGCATCGACCAGCACCGCATACTTCTCGCCAATGAAACCGCGGCGCACCTTGTTCGTGCGGGTCAGTTCGCCGTCATCGGCATCCAGCTCCTTGTGCAGCACCAGAAAGCGGCTGATCTGGCTGCCCGCCAGCAACTCGTCACGACTGAGGTCGGCGTTAACCTTCTCGACGCACTCCTTGATCAGCTCATAGACCTCCGGCTTACCAGCCAGAGCGGTGTAGCCCGCGTATGGCAGATTGCGGCGCTCGGCCCAGTTGCCGACGGCCTCGAAGTCGATGTTGATCATCACGCAAACCTTCTCGCGCCCATCCCCGAAAGCCACAGCCTCCTTGATGTGGGAGAAGAACTTGAGTTTGTTCTCAACATACTTAGGGGCAAACATCGCCCCATCATGTACACCGCCCTTGATGCGGCCGACGTCCTTGACCCGGTCGATGATCTTGAGGTGGCCAGAGGCGTCGATGAAGCCTGCATCGCTGGTGTGATACCAGCCCTCCGCGCTCAACACCTCGGCCGTAGCTTTCGGATTCTTGTAGTACTCCTTGAGCAGCCCGGGCGACTTGACCAGAATTTCACCGGTTTCCGAAAGCTTGATCTCAACACCCTCGCAGGGCACTCCAACAGTGTCGGCGCGCGCCTCGTTGTCCGGCTGCAGACAAACGAACACGGCAGTCTCGGTCGACCCGTACAACTGCTTGAGGTTAATGCCAATTGAACGATAGAAGGTGAACAAATCGGGGCCGATGGCCTCGCCGGCGGTGTAGGCCACGCGCACCCGGCTCATGCCGAGATTGTTGCGCAAGGGCCCATAGACCAACAGGTTGCCCAATGCGTATTTCAGGCCATCAATGAAGCCCACCGGTTCGCCATTCATCCTGGTGGGGCCCACGCGCCGCGCGACCTCCATGAACGCGTGGAACAGCCGTCGCTTGAGCGCGCCCGCGTCTTCCATGCGGATCATGACGCTGGTCAGCAAACCCTCGAACACCCTCGGCGGAGCAAAGTAGTAAGTGGGCCCAACCTCCTTCATGTCAATGCTGACCGTCGCGCCTGACTCGGGGCAATTCACCACATAACCGGCCGCCAGCCATTGCGCGTAACTGAAGATGTTCTGACCGATCCAAGCCGGAGGCAAGTAAGCAAGCACTTCGTCTTCAGGCTTCAGGCGATCAAACCTGGCGCCGACTGCAGCCCGATCAAGCAGCGTGCGATGAGTATGAACGACACCCTTAGGATTCCCGGTGGTACCGCTGGTGAAGAACATGGCAGCCACATCGTCGGGCTGGGCCTTGTCAACCTCTTCGCGGAAAAAATCCGGATGATCTTGCGCGAAGGCCTCGCCAGCCGCCAGCAGTTCCTCAATCGCAACCAAGCCGGGCTGATCGTAATTGCGCAGACCGCGCGGATCATCGTAATAGATGTATTCGAGCTTCGGGCATTGCTCGCGGATTTCGAGCATTTTGTCGACCTGCTCCTGGTCTTCCACCACCGCAAAACGCACGTCAGCATTATTGATGGGAAACACGCATTCAGCCGCTGCCGCATCCTGATACAGCGGCACGGGAATGGCGCCCAGCGCCTGTGCCGCAAGCATCGTGGCGTAAAGCCTTGGCCGGTTGGCACCGATGACCACCAGATGCTCGTGACGCCTCAAGCCCGCCTGGTGCAGACCACAAGCCATGGCCCTGACCTGCCGGGCCATGGTCGACCAACTGGTGGTCTGCCAGATGCCGTATTCCTTCTCTCGCATAGCAGCGGCGTCAGGACGCTCCTGCGCGCGCTGCAGCAACAGTTTCGGAAAAGTCGTCTGCATGATGCCTCGTCTCCTGCTTTCGGCTAGGTGCAAGCCTTACGGCTCTGACGCACCAGGAATAGATGCATCCTAGGCCGAAGTTTGACGTTATGTTGTCCGCAGGATGACAATTCAGGGTCAATCCTCCCTAGGACTTTCCCGGAGAAAGCCAAAATAATCGGAGATACCACGCATGAGTACCCGCAAAAGCCTCAGGGAAAGAGCCAGGCCTGCCACCTCTCAAGAACTCGAAGAGATTCCCTGGCTGACCCCTCTGCACCCGCCCGAGCGAGATATTGCGGTCAAGGCACTGGCCGTCAGCGAAGTGGAAACCGGCGAGTACATCTGCCGCATCGGCCGCCCGGCAACGTACTGGTTCGGTCTGGTCGATGGCCTGCTGAAAATGAGCAATGACGAATCGCAAGGGCCGGCGGTCACCTTCGCCGGCGTCGCCCCTGGCGGCTGGTTTGGCGAAGGCACTGTGCTCAAACGTGAGAGCTACCGCTACAACATTCAGACGCTACGCAAGAGCCACGTGGCCGGACTACCTGTGGATACGTTCCACTGGCTCCTCGACCACTCGCTTGGCTTCAACCGTTTTGTGATGAACCAACTCAACGAGCGACTCGGCCAGTTCATCGCCGCCCGTGAGATCGACCGCATCAGCAGCCCTGATCTGCGCGTGGCACGCAATCTCGCCGCCCTGTTTCACCCGCTACTCTCGCCGAATGTGGAAGGGGTCCTGCGCATCACTCAACAGGAGTTAGCCTATCTGGTAGGCCTGTCACGCCAGCGCGTCAACCTGGCGCTGAAGGTGCTTGAACAGGCGGGCCTGCTACGCGTCGACTACGGTGAAATCATGATCCTGGATCTCAACGGCCTGCGCCACTTCGAGGGCCTTTGACCGATCCAGGCCTGTTTCTCCTGCCCAACGTTTTGAGCGCTGCGTCTAGCCCTGTGCTTGGCAAGCCCGCCGCAAATCCAGAGAATCCTCCAACCAGCATTCGCACCAATAAATTCAGCTGGATTTCACAGAGGAGCCACAATGCATTCATTCATCCATGCCACCCTGGCTGGCTGGCTGCGCCGCTTCGGCGTGGTGCTCGCCATCAGCATGCTAGGCGCCTGCGCGACGTCAAACTTTGATGTCGAGCGCGCGCGCGGCGCACTGGCGGGATACCGCGACGAACCGAACTGGCGCGCATTGCAGCAATATCTGCCGGCGGAAATGCAATTGACGGAAAAAAACCTGCCCAAGGAACAATACTGGGACTGGCAGGGACACCAGGTTCATCTGGATCGCCTTGAGAATCCGTCTTCGCCAGTCAAATTGATTCTGCTGCACGGCGTCGGCACCAACGGCCGACAAATGTCGCTGATCACCGGTGCACCGCTGGCCCGTCGCGGCATCGAGACAGTTGCTCCGGACCTGCCAGGTTACGGCATGACCCGCGTACGCCCTGGCAAACCCGTGGTCTATGATGACTGGGTCAACCTCGTCAGCGACCTGATCGACGCCGAATTGCGCCGCGACGGACGCCCAGTTGTCCTGTACGGCCTGTCGGCTGGCGGCATGCTCGCCTATCACGCCGCCGCGAAGAACCGCAAGGTCGCGGGCATCGTCGGCATGACCTTCCTGGATCAACGCATCCAGACCGTGCGCGACGGCACGGCCTTGAACTGGCTGATGAGCCGAGTCGGCGTACCTGCTGCTGCCGCGACTGCAGCGACGCCACTGGCGCCGATGAAAATGCCAATGTGGATGGCTTCCAAAATGCACTTCCTGGCCAACCAGCCCGAGGCGCTGGATATCATGTTGAGCGACCCTTCATCAGCCGGCAACTGGGCTTCGATGGCTTTTCTGGCAAGCTACATGAACTACGCGCCGGCGATCGAACCCGAGAATTTCGACATCTGCCCGATTCTTTTGACACAACCGGCGGCTGACCGCTGGACCCCGCTTGCGCTGTCCGAACCGGTCCTGAAGAAGATCCGTCACGTCCCGGTGCGTACCGTGATGCTGGAAAACGCCGGCCACTACCCGCTCGAACAGCCCGGATTGCGACAGATGGAGCATGCCATCCATGATTTCATCATGTCGTTGCCGGCCGCACGCGGCAATTCGCGCCCAGCGGCCGCCCCGGCAAAAAGCTGAAGCTACGCAAAGCAGACCGGCGCGGCCAATGCCTCAATAGTGATAGACCCCGCGACCGGATTTGCGCCCCAGATAGCCGGCGGCCACCATCTCCCGCAGCAACATCGCCGGCCTGTACTTCGGGTCGGCGAATTCGGCATACAGCACCTCCATCACCGCCAGCATCGTATCGAGGCCGATCATGTCGGCCAGTGCCAGCGGGCCGATCGGGTGATTGCAGCCAAGCTTCATTCCCTCGTCAATCTCTTCCGGCGATGCCAGGCCCTCACCCAGCACGCAGAAGGCCTCGTTGATCATCGGGCAAAGGATGCGATTGACGACAAAGCCCGGATTGTTCTTGACGGTGATCGGGTACTTGCCGAGTTGCCGGGACAATGCATCGACCAGTTGATGCGTTGCATCATCGGTCTGCAAGCCGCGGATGATCTCGACCAAGGCCATCATCGGCACCGGATTGAAGAAATGCATGCCGATGAATTGCGCCGGACGTGAAACCACCGCCGCCAATTTCGTGATCGAAATCGACGACGTGTTAGAAGCAATGATCACGCGATCGCCGACAACCGCATCGACCTGCTTCAAGATACGAACCTTGAGATCGAAATTTTCAGTCGCCGCCTCAATCACAAGATCAGCGTTGCGGAAGTCATCGTATGACGTGCTACCGGAAATTCGCATCAGAACTTCCTGCTTCCCCGCCTCAGTCAAGCGCTCCTTCTTCACCAGACGATCAAGGCTCCCAGAGACCGTAGCCAAACCGCGCTGCACCGCCTCGTCGCTGATATCGACCATCACCACCTGCAACCCCGCCGCGGCGCAAGCCTGGGCAATGCCATTGCCCATTGTACCGGCGCCAATCACGCCGACTGCTTGAATTGTCATTTCCACTCACCTCAACAACGTCTTTAAGAATATGCCAATTTTCGAAAGCACGCACTCACATCCACGGAACCCAGAATAAAACCCAATGGCAATCAGCGATCGTCGCCATCACCGCCGGCCTTAACTGCACGGGCACGCACGCACGCCTGATAAACAACAAGTTTGCAAGCACTCACATGCTGCGACGATATTGCCCACCAACCTCAAATAATGTCTGGGTAATCTGCCCAAGCGAACATACCCGCACCGCATCCATCAGCACCGCGAACACATTCCGATTCTCGATCACCGCCTGCCTCAGCCGCCGCAACATCGCCGATGCCTCACCGGCATGGCATGCATGGAAGGCCTGCAGGCGCCTGAGCTGGCTCTGCTTCTCCTCATCGGTCGAACGCGCCAGTTCGAGTTGCTGCGGAGTCGGATCGCCCTTCGGATTACGGAAGGTATTGACACCAATGATCGGCAACGTGCCGTCATGCTTGAGGTGTTCGTAGTGCATCGACTCCTCCTGAATCTTGCCGCGCTGGTAGCCAGTTTCCATTGCGCCAAGCACGCCACCGCGCTCGGCGATGCGCTCGAACTCCTTGAGCACCGCCTCCTCGACCAGATCAGTCAGTTCCTCTACCAGGAAGCTGCCCTGGTTCGGGTTCTCGTTTTTCGCCACGCCCCATTCGCGGTTGATGATCAGCTGGATTGCCAGTGCGCGGCGCACCGATTCGTCGGTCGGCGTGGTGATCGCTTCGTCATACGCATTGGTATGCAGCGAATTGCAGTTGTCGTAGATCGCGATCAGCGCCTGCAGTGTCGTGCGGATGTCGTTGAAGTCGATTTCCTGCGCGTGCAGCGAGCGGCCCGAGGTCTGGATGTGATATTTCAGCTTCTGGCTGCGCTCGTTCGCGCCGTATTTTTCCTTCATCGCCACCGCCCAGATGCGCCGCGCCACACGGCCGAGCACGCTGTACTCCGGGTCCATGCCGTTGCTGAAAAAGAACGACAGGTTCGGCGCAAAGTCATCAATGTGCATGCCGCGCGCCAGATACGCCTCGACATAGGTAAAGCCATTGGACAGGGTGAAGGCCAATTGCGAGATCGGGTTCGCGCCGGCCTCGGCGATGTGGTAACCGGAGATCGACACCGAGTAGAAATTACGCACCTGATGGTCGACGAAATATTCCTGAATATCGCCCATCACCTTCAGCGAGAACTCCGTCGAGAAGATACAGGTGTTCTGGCCCTGATCCTCCTTCAGGATGTCGGCCTGCACGGTGCCGCGCACGTTCTGCAGCACCCATGCGCGGATTTTCTGTGCCTCGTCGTCAGTCGGCTCGCGGCGATTTTCAGTACGGAACTTGTCAAGGTTCTGGTCGATCGCGGTGTTCATGAACATCGCCAGGATTGTCGGCGCCGGGCCATTGATCGTCATCGACACACTGGTATTCGGACTGCACAGGTCGAAGCCGTCGTACAGCACCTTCATGTCGTCGAGCGTAGCGATCGACACCCCTGAATTCCCGACCTTGCCGTAGATGTCGGGGCGCAGGTCCGGGTCCTCGCCATACAGCGTGACCGAGTCGAATGCGGTCGAAAGCCGCTTGGCCGGCATGCCCTCCGATACCAGCTTGAAGCGGCGGTTGGTGCGGAAGGCGTCCCCCTCGCCAGCGAACATCCGCGTCGGGTCCTCGTTCTCGCGCTTGAACGCGAATACACCCGCGGTGTACGGATACGAACCCGGCACGTTCTCCAGCATCAGCCAACGCAAGACATCGCCGTCGTCCTGGTACTTCGGCAGGATCACCTTTCGCACCGGCGTACCCGACAGCGTCGTCGTCACCAGACTCGTGCGGATTTCCTTGTCACGGATCTTCACCACGTATTCGTCGCCGCCGTAGGCCTGCTGCATGTCCGGCCACATCGCCAGCAGCTTTTTCGCGCTGCCGTCCATCGCCTGCTCGCGCTCATCGATCAGCGCGCCCAAGTCAGCCGTCTTGCCGCACGCATCGGCCATCGCCTTCGCAGCCAGCAACTGCTGACGCTCGCGTGCGAGTTGCGCCTGCTTGCGCACCTTGCCGTGATAGGCGCGCACGGTGTCGGCAATTTCCGCGAGATAGCGCACGCGCTGCGGCGGCACGATGACGTTCTGCCCGGTCGAATGGCACGCGTCGATCCTGGGCAGGTGACGCGAACCCAGTTGCATGCCGCGACCTTCGAGCGCATCGGCCAGACCGTGATACAACGCAGTGACGCCGTCGTCATTGAAGCGGCTCGCCTGCGTGCCGTAAACCGGCATCTCCTCCGGACGCCTGTTCCAGGCCTCGCGGTTGCGCTGCACCTGCTTGGCGACGTCGCGCAGGGCGTCGAGCGCGCCCTTGCGGTCGAACTTGTTGATCGCGACGAAGTCGGCGAAATCGAGCATGTCGATCTTTTCAAGCTGTGATGCTGCGCCGAATTCGGGCGTCATCACATACATGCTCATGTCGACGTGCGGAACGATCGCGGCGTCGCCCTGGCCGATCCCCGAGGTTTCGACGATGATCAGATCAAAGCCAGCGACCTTACAAGCGGCCACCACATCCGGCAGCGCCTGACTGATTTCCGAGCCTGCGTCGCGGGTCGCGAGCGAACGCATGAAGACATGCGGATGGTTGATCGCATTCATGCGGATGCGATCGCCGAGCAAGGCGCCGCCCGACTTGCGCCGCGACGGATCAATCGAGATCACCGCAATGCGCAATGCATCGTCCTGATCGAGCCGGAAACGCCGGATCAGCTCATCCGTAAGTGAGGACTTACCCGCACCCCCCGTCCCTGTGATACCAAGCACCGGAACGCTGACTTGCGCCGCTGCGCTAAGGAGGACGTTGCGCAGGCCGTCACCAGCCTTGCCATTTTCCAGCGCAGTCAGCAATTGCGCGAGCTTGCGCCGATCGCCTTGCCGGACCTCGTCGAGCGCGACCGGCGCATAGGTGGACAGGTCGATGTCGCAACGCTGCACCATGTCCGAGATCATGCCCTGCAGGCCCATGCGCTGGCCGTCTTCCGGGCTATAGATGCGTGTCACGCCGTAGGAATGTAGTTCGGTGATCTCGGCCGGCACGATCACCCCACCGCCGCCGCCGAACACCTTGATGTGTGCGCCACCACGCTCACGCAGCAGGTCGATCATGTACTTGAAGAATTCGACATGGCCGCCTTGGTAGCTGGAAACCGCAACCCCTTGGGCGTCCTCCTGCAATGCCGCATTGACGATTTCATCCACCGACCGGTTGTGGCCGAGGTGGATGACCTCGCAACCGGACGACTGCAGGATGCGGCGCATGATATTGATTGAGGCGTCATGCCCGTCAAACAACGACGCCGCAGTAACGAAACGAACCTTGTTGACCGGTTTGTAGTCGGTCAATTTCTGGGCGACAGAAAGATCAGTCATGCGGATTGTCCTCAAGCGTTCAACGTTTGCCGGCGGCATGCGTGGCATCGCGCCCGGCGCTGCGCGCAGGCCGGGTCGAAAGCAGTGAGCTGCCGCCACGGGCAGCCCGGTCAAGTTACCTGCCGTTTACGTTAACGTCAAGCCCAAGGAGAGACAGGCCCCGATGTCAGGACATTGCCTCGCTACGCGCCACACCACGCGCCGGAATCAAGCCCGAACACCATGCCCGAGTATGGCGCGGGGTTAAGGTCAAAAGCGCACGGTCACCGCGGCGTGGAGCGTGCGCCCGTAGGCACTCGCATAGCGGGTGTCGACGCCGAAGGTATTCCCAGACTGAACGAACGTCAGCGGAGGTTCACGGTTAAAAACATTGAAAACCCCGGCTTTGATCTCGACTTGCCGGGACAGGAGATAATGCGCGGTGACATCAACCGTCGAGAACGAAGGCACATCCCGTGATCTGACCGTCTCCAGGCGTCCGGTGGCCAAATTGAGGGCCTCTTTGATAACCGCATCACGATAGCCAGACAAATAGTTCAGCGCCAGATTCACTGTCCATTCAGGCCGCGACAGGGAAGCGACACTACGCAAGCGCAAACGCGGCGTCACCGATCCGGCCTCACCGTTATATTCTCCGAGATCCGATGCATCGCCCGTCCCGATGAGTGCCTTCCGCCTTGAAGTCAGCATCCAGGTCGCTTGCGTATTCAGCGATAAGCGACCGATCGATGTTGGGTGCCGGAGGCGGATATCAAAATCGATCCCCTGCTTCACCTCCGACCCAATATTTTCTACGGGTGTGCGCAACGCCAGCCAGCGCTGCTGCGAACTCGTCAGAACGGTCGAGAAGTAACGCGCATATGCATCGGTATCCGCGAAGATGACTGCTTCGTTCAGGGTGCCAAGGACATCCCGCATGTCCACGCGCCAGAAATCCGCACCAAACGAAATATTGAGGGTCGGGTCCGCCCGAAACCCTAGCGTCAACTGGCGCGAACGCTCGGGCTTGAGATCCGACTGACCACCACCCCGAACGATGTACTGACTGGCAGCAGCGCCGTTACCGTTCGGGCAGGTCGCGTCAAGGCTGGTGGCCAGCGCAACGTTGCATGGATAACGCCCCTGAGTCGTGCCAATCTGGTACTCAAGATTCTGCATCTGGCCAAGTGTCGGCGCCCGAAAGCCGGTGCCAAAGGCACCGCGCAGCATGAGGCCGCTGGTCGGCGTCCATTTGGCAGCGGCCTTACCGGTGGAGGCCATGCCAAAGTCGCTATAGCGGTCCGCGCGACCGGAGAACGAAGTTTCGAATGCGGCGGTCCATGGCAAGCGCAATTCGGCATAGCCTGCACTGTCTGTCCTCGACGCTTCAAATCCATTCCCGGTCGTCGCCACCCTTGGCGCTATCCTGGCCGCTTCATGGCGCATCTCAAAGCCGGCACCCATTTCGGCGTCCCCACCCGGTAACTCGAAAAGCGGACGCGAGGCCCTCAGTTCGGTCGCCCTGATCGTCGTTTTTCCAACCTCAATCGCCTGCTCTGAAACAAGGCCCAGCAACTCACCTTCGAATGAACTTCCCGGCACCAACGGCGCCAGCATTTCCGCCCTGACCGGCCCAGAATATGTCGCGATGCGACGCGACCAGTCCCGACGCACGAGACTTTCAGTGGCGTATGCGGACCAGTGATAATCCCACGATTGCCAACTTCCGCGCACGCCGGAGACAAACCGGTATGACTCATCAGAAAACCGCTTCGCCTGCGCCCCCAGTTCCGTCGGCGCCCAGTAAATATTCGGGCTGCCGTTGATGCCTACGGCACGCGCTTCCGCAAAACCGGGCATCCCCGCGGTCAGTCCGCGAAACACCCTGCCTGGCGGCTTCTCGACGCGCATCTCCTGAACCTGCTTGCCGTACAACAGTTCGGAGTAGAAAACCGTCCCGGGAGAGATCTGAACCTCAAGCGACGCTTGCGCGGCTTGACGCGTCTCGTCCGGATAGACATCCAGAATGCTGTAGGCATTCCAGAAGCAGGAATTGTAGGCTGGCGCCGGATACCAACCCTGCGGACATTGGCCATCGACATAGTATGGATGCCATGAACTGTCCGCCGCATAAAGCGTGCTTGGCGAAACATTCAGAGACCGAATCAACGGTCCCTCAAGGGAATAATCTTTCCCGTCTGCCGCAAAGAAATGCTTGCCGCTTGCCGTTGACGCCCTGCTGGAAGCCGGCAACGCGTTCCGCTGCGAAAATTCCGACGCGCCACTGAACTGATAGCCGTCCTGATTCAGCTTGCCAATTCCGCCGGCCACGCTCATCAACGCACCCTTGGCGACACCGCCCGCAGGCCTGTACGCGTCCGCAGTCAACTCAATTCCCGAGCGATCGCTTCGCGTGACGATGTTGACGACACCGGCGATAGCATCGGCGCCGTATAGAGATGATGCCCCGTCCGTCAGCAGTTCAATACGCTCGATGGCCGAGAGCGGGAACTGTGCGAGATTGACCCCGGAACGCTCGCCAGAAATTGTCTGATCACCATAGGGCGCAAAACGCTTGCCATTGACCAGCACCAGCGTTCCATTGCGCATGCCATGGATTGCGGCTGAACTGTATCCACCATCGAGCGTGGAAAACTGCCCGGACTCCATGTAATTCATCATCATCGGCAACCGATGAATCAGCTCCGCAACCGAAGCAACGCCCATTCGCCGGATCTCGTCTCGAGTCACCAACACCACCGGCAAGACGTCGGTCTGTTCCTTGCGCACAATCGCGGAACCCGTGATCTCCAGTTTGACGATCTGGCGGAATTCTTCAGGCCGACGTCCTTCCACCGTCACCTTATCAAGGACGGTGGAAGGATCGCCGTCCTTCGACCACGCTGGTGTCAGCATAAGCGTTCCGCAAACGGCAAACAGCGCGTGGTGCAGCCCCCCCCTGCGGCGCGCCGGACACCGAGACCCAAGCGACGGCATTTTTCCTCTCCCATTGTCACCAATACAACGCCGACCGCCCCCAACCGGAAGGATTTGGCCGCGTCTGCCCGCTCAATCCGTCAATACGACGTCGTTGGCTTACTAACGTCGTAACCGAACCATTTCACTGAAATTGCACGGAAACTGCCGTCGGTCAGCACGCTTGCCAAAGCTTCATTGGTAGCAATGCGCAATGACTCATCACCCTTTCTCAGCAGCAGGCCAATTCGATAACTCGCCGAAAAAGGTGCGCCCACCTTGACACGCAACTTCCTGGTCTGAATCAGATATTCCGCAATCAAATTTTCATCAATCGCCGCATCAATCTTCCGGGCCTCGATGTCCCTCAGGGCCTGCTCGATGCGGTCATAACTGCGAACGCCCCGACCCAACAAAGCCACGGCCTGCTCTTCAATCGCCGAATCACGGAGCACACCCAATTTCAGACCGTCGAAATCCTCAAGCATCAGCAAATCACGCGTTTCATTTTCATGCAAAATGACGACTAGCCGAATCGATGCGAAAGAACGGGAGAACGCAAACTCGGCACGTCGATCCGGAGTGATGAGCAATTGATTACCGATCATGTCGATCTCACCGGCGCGCAAGCGGGCCGTCAACTCACTCAGTGCACCTGTTGAATACACCGGCCGCAACTCCATTCTCTGGGCGAGCAGGGTCGTCACCTGTACATCGAAACCAATCGGCTGCCCCTCGGTCTCGCCCTGCGCACTGAACGGCGGATAATTGGGCAACACGCCGATACGCAACACGCCCTGCTTGAGCGACTGGACAAGCGCTGTGTCCTGCGCCCACGCCACAGAAGCAGTCGCAATCACCAGCAGACAGACCACCAGAAGCCGCGCACAGGCCCGCGCAGCCTGACTGGCCCACTGAGCAAGAGCGCCCGGATGGTTGATGTGCACCGCCGTGTTCATCTTTGTTCGAGATGTTTCAATAGCTGATGGTCGGCTTGCTGACATCGATGCCGAACCATTTTCTGGAAATGCCGAGATATGCGTCGCCGCCAACGAATTCACTAATCGCCGCATTCAGCCATTGCTGCAGCCCGACATCCCCTTCGCGTACCGAAAACGCAATCTGCATCGGCGCGGTCAGTGGCGCTGCAATCCGGACAGGCAATCGCAACGCTTTTATGTAGTAATTGGCCAGCAGATTGTCTTCGACCACCGCATCGAGCTTGTTCGCAGCAACGTCTCTCAGCGCGTCGATGGTGTTCGCATAGTTCACTGCCTGAATGTCCGGATGCGAGGCCACCATCTGCGCTGCGGCGAAACCCTCGCCGACCCCCACGCGCAATCCGCCTAGCTCTTCCCAGCCAAGCAGATCGCGTTCATCACGCACATTGGCCAACGTCACAAAATGAACCCCATGAACCACGGGCTGTAGAAAAGTCACCTGCGACATCCGCTCAGCCGTGACGATGCTCTGCATCACCACATCCAATGAGCCGTTGTCGAGTGACCGGTACATCTCTTTCCATGGCCGCGCCTCAAAGCGGATGCGCACCCCAAGTCGCTCCGCGAGCGCCTCAAGAACCTCGACATCGAAGCCAGACCAGACGCCGCGCTGCGGGTCGACGCCACTTTGCGGTTCGTAATCTGGCAAAACCCCCGCCAACAGTTCGCCACGCTTCAGAATGACAGGAAGGCGCGATAGCACGTCCGGACGCGGTGATCTGCTCAGGGTCGCACCGCATCCCGTTAGCGCTGCCAGCAGCAGCGTGGCGCCGCCCGCCCTCAGGCAGGCTCTACGCCGAACATCGCGAACTGAAGAGGTATGCCCTGCCGTCACCACCACTCCCGCATGCATGCCTCGGCATGCGCATCAGCCATGGAAGTTACCTTCAAAGCAATGTCGCAATTCGTGGCCAACGTAGTTATAGCCCGTCTGGTTTGGCGTAATCACCGTGCATTCACGCCGCGGCACATTCCAGTAAGCACAGGCCATTGGCCGCGACGTCGGTGTGACCGGCGAGCCAGTGATCCGTGAACAATACGCGGTGGCATCCTCGCGGACCAGCCAGCGCA
Organism: Leptestheria dahalacensis; assembly: GCA_022114935.1. Taxonomy (NCBI): domain Eukaryota; kingdom Metazoa; phylum Arthropoda; class Branchiopoda; order Diplostraca; family Leptestheriidae; genus Leptestheria; species Leptestheria dahalacensis. Next base: position 33,542 of record JAIQCU010000785.1, read on the forward strand.
GGCGAACCTGCTTCAGCAATCGCTGCTCGACCGGCAGCGGCACAAAGGGCTCCAGATCGACCTGAGGCGGACTGAACACGGCAGCACAACCTGTGAGCCATACGGAGGCCAGCAAGGCCACAATCAAACATGCGCTGCGCCGCCCAATACCGCGAACACCTCCCATCGTGCCACTCACATGGCCCCCTCGAAGCAACGCCGCATCACATGCCCCAACTGCGAATGCGTAGTAAGCGAGGTCGTCACGAGCGTGCACTCGCTCTGCTGAACGTTCCAAAAAACACAGGCGTGAGGTCTGGCATAACCCTTCGAGTCAGTAATCTGCGCGCAGTATTCATCCGCATTAGTCCGCACGATCCAGCGGACCTCGGCTTCACGCATCTGTCTTTGATTCACTGGTTTCGGATTGAACTGCGTCAAATCGATGTCAAGTGTTGCAGCGGATACCGGGGCGGAAAACAGCGCAACAACCGTAACGGCGAACGCAAAAGCGCGCCTCGCACAACGACTCATGGAACCCCCAAAAGCATGGCAACGCCCACAACGCATGCAGTTGCAGGCTCACACCGATCAGGAAGCAATTCCGGATCTCTCAATCCACGTGATGAAAAAAAAGCCCGCACCCTCATCAACGCACTAAAAATCAGCATGCTTGATGTCCCCCACCCGCCGGGAGTCCGGCTCGGTGGAGCAACCCAGGAGTGCGAGCTACCGGGGAGAGTTGATTACAGCGGAGTATAGAGAGGGGGCTTGCATTAGCCATTTGACATCACTTAAGAACCGATTAAATGATTTTAGATTGGCAGGCCGGCGAGCCATGAGAATCAACGCCGTGAGGTTCCCTCGGTTTTTCGTCTGCCAAAGGGCGAGTTTCATGCTAGCTGTTTTTCCTG
>JAIQCU010000786.1:0-34878 GCA_022114935.1 Leptestheria dahalacensis
TAATTCCTGCGATGCCAGGACAGAACTTATGAAATCAGGCGGCTTTCCAAACGTTACAAGTAGGTTACACAACCACTGTTTGTCCATGACATAAGCAAATTGAAGCACTTTAGCCAAGGATTGCCGTGCTCGCTCCAATTCTCTGCGAGACACGTTCTGGTCAAAAGCGAAAGAAATCCGAATATTTCCTTAGGATCTGGTTTGGACGATGTTCCAGCATGGGACATTTTCATTCAATGATGTTTCTTGTGAGAGTCCAGACTTCTCGACGGTATACTTGTCCTAATACAAATTACCAATACTTATGAAAGCACGGTTTCATAACATTGATATTACCCAATCTACACGTGACGGTAAGACGCATAACTGAATATACATATTTAAACATCATTTACACTGTAACCACATTAATAGTAATATAATGCTGTCTTCTCTTAAAACATTTTGTTGTTAGCAATGTTTCCTGGATAGGTTGGACATTACAAAGTGAAGATTAGAAATGGAACAGTACCACTGACCATGCATAATTATAAGGCGTACCCTAAATTATTCAGTTCACATGCAGCTTAAATTCCCAGGTCTAACGGAAACGTTCCAAATAATCATGAACGCAAGCAGAGCAAAGTGAAGAAAACCTCGCCAGTCCTATCGAGAGAGAGGCAGGAACGACTGGGGTTTCAGCTAGCGACATGGCAGAAATGTACTCCCAAGAATTCTGACAGAATGTGATGAGTACGACCCTTGAACTGGACATCTAGTGCCGTAATGAACATCATAACAAAATGTCACTTTATATATGTTTAAAAAAATACGGTGTACTAATGCAACAATACATGCTCCGAAGCAACTTGGTGCCGGTGATGGAGGCCAAAATTGCACAACCCTCGAGCGCCCTGCCCAACCAGGCTGAAGTCTCAGATGCTCCCTCTTCAGTTATGTAGAATTGCTACTTTATCATGTATAATTGTGTAATTTGTAATTAATTGTATTGTGTAATGTGTAATAATGTGTAATTTACACAATTCATGATTTCTTCAGCTCAGAAAATTATGTTGGAGGATGACGAGACTCTTAAATCAACAAAATCTGGACACGAGACTGAGCACCTGTATGTCCAATTCGTACGGTTTATATACCGTGGCTTATTTACATAAAAAGAGGTGCGACATCCAGAACTTAAAACCCCATAACCTAAAATCTCCAAATACGTTAAGGGGCCCATTCATAACAAGGAACAACCAAACACCAAAAAGCGCAAGAGGCCTGGAGCTTCAGTTGAGCGAGATAACGTTCTGGTGGCTGCAGCCCTAGATTCTAATAATCATCTAGATGCTGCCCTCACAAGGACCGTTTTTGTAATTTTGGAGTTCTTTTTTTGGTGACGTACTCCGTTCGCTTTCCGGAGAAAAAGAGAAGCAAGTACGCCACAACATTCTGCGGTTGTTCATCGAGGCAAAAGGTTTTGAAGTACTATTCAGTTTCGTTTCTTTTCTCCAATGTATATTTCGAACAGAATAATACACTCCTTAATTCAATTTCAAAACACTTGCGGATGTTATAACCAAATACACGTTTCTTTACGACGAGGTTCTTACTGATCCCCTCTGTACCAGATTGTACTGCCAAGGAAGTGAAACCAGCGGCTTGTGGTCCGCGTTTGTATAGTGAAGATGTTATTCCCTATGGTGTGTGACTCGAATCCCTCACATCTCCCCGAAGGAAGCAGTCGACGTGAGGCATACACCAAGTGCCACAGAATTCCGTCTTGACCCTTTTTCAGTAAGGCGGCTCTCAATTTAAGAACGAGGCGTCTGCAGAGACCACCAGGTCGGCATTGGGGTTGTGCATGCCCAGCTCTGTTGTCGGAAGATCTGGCGTGTTAAGATAGCTGTAAGCCTTTTCGTGCGACTCCAGCCATACAAACGGAACGCCCTGGCCAAGTAGTTCGCGAAGCGTACGGGTTTTATCAGCCAAGGTGGGAATCGAAGCCACTGTAAAAACTCGTCAATTAAAATGAGCCCAGGACTCTTGATTCGGAAAAAAGTGTGTGTATTACGTCGTCGGATGCTCTAGCAAGACTGGTCAACAATGGAGAAAGGTTTTATCTCAAGAAAGGTTTAAACTATATTCACACACCAAAAAAAGAAGAAAGGTCAAACACTTTAACAGCTCTAATTTCGTCGTCCGGTCCAGCTGGTGAGTCATAAAGCAATCTGCAGTGATGACCATACTGTGAAAGCGAGAAGTTTCCAGACCCCTTACAGCATGGCCCGGGAAAAATGGAAGATCTTAGTCCAGGAGGCGGCTGCGTAATTTCAACCTCCGGCCCCTCCTGGTTTTCCGAGTTTCTTCAGCCACAGTTATCGCAGTTCTGGATCCCTCCCCGGCAAGGGCGAAGTCGAACCCCTTCAGTACCATTTTGAGACAGAACCCTCAAACCTAGTCGGCGTCAAGTTCGCTTGGCATTGAATTTCGGTGGAGTGCCTGATTGTCTTCGACTGCCTCTTTTAGCTTCACTTTTTGCGTGGCTTTTTTAAAGGTACTATCAGGATCTAACTAAAGGCTTCCGGACAGCTTAACATCCTGAGAAGTCCAAGTGGACGAGCTGGAAGTAGACGGACTCGTAGCTGGAGCTGACATGGAAGCCATATGCGATGCTAGACCGCTGCCACCATGTCGTGGTAAAAGTAACTAGGCTGTCATCTGGAAAATGACTTCACTTGTTTTTCTGGTTTTAAAGCCTCGGTACAGTTCAAGGTCAAGGTTAAGAATCGATAGCTACTACAACTCATTAATTGATAGTACTACACAAGTTTTCAGTCACACTTTAGTTCTACCGTGGATTCCACTAGAATATAAATATACTGCAACTAGAGTATCGATTATATACTATGGTCCAACCAATTTAACTAGTATCTATCATAAGTCGACTGGAGTCCAACTATTGTTGTACTGTACTCATAACCATAGTTACACTATAGTCTTGCTCGAACAGGATTGGGGCCAGCCAGAAAAAAACTGTACTTGGGACTAGAGATGGCCAAAACTATAGTTGGACTATAATTATTCTTTTTACCTCAGGATTAATTCGCGGAGTTGCTTTTTCACCCGGCATGTAACTGTCAGTCATCCTGTACCGGAAAAATTCCTGTTTACTACGATTATCGTAATCAGTACGTCAGGAAACTGTACTCAACAACTACTGCTTTAACTACTACAAAGGCACCAAGACGAAAAAGGAATCTCTTAAAACGTTTTGTAATTCTCATTTTAAAAATTATTTTCTTCAATTTGTTAACTATGAAATCTAAAAAATGTAAGGTTGTGATTAGAGGTCTTTCCGGAAGAATTAACTTAATAGAAGTATATGTAGCTGGGAGTGAACAATTAATCTGGGAATAAATGTTTCTCCGCTCCAGGTGTTCTACCTTTGCGATGTCTTGTCTTCTTGACCACAGCTCGTTAAATGGACTTTGCAAAGGCTGCGGAAGGGGAGAGAAAAGTGCGCATCACCAGCTACATTGTATAATTACTTTACTTGGAAATAAGTATAAAGCTCACAGCTATGACTTGTTTGCAGGTATTGCGGATTCTAGCGCTGCCAATGAACGTGGGAACAACAGTTTGCTCAATAGCTGTCTTACGTCCGGTAATCCATCATACTCCGCTTTGGATGATTTGTTGCCATGAGAACACAACACCCAGCAGCTGAGTTCATCTGCGTTGTACCCAAAGAAGTTCCCTTTCTAAAGCAGTACGAGGAGATTCGACGAGCCCAAAATTACCGAAATCGTAGAAAAGCTTTTAAAAGCAGTTACAAGAAGGTAAATTTGCTGTCGCACTTGATTTTTCTCGAAAGAAAAAGCTGCAAATATCGATAACATCTGTTCCATGTAGTACAGCGAAGAAATCAAGCTTTTCAAAAGCGTTTCAGACGGACTATGGCGACGCTCTTAATAGAATCTTGTCAGTTTGGACAGACGCAGGTGTGCCCCCCCCTTGAAAACATGGGAATGGTTTGCTGATTGATTTAGTGTGAAATGTTACTTACTTAGATTGTGTAATGACTCAAGAAGCTACTAGAGAAAATTCGCCCGGTCAAATGAACGATCTCATCCTTAGCATTCACACCTCCTTAAACACCTTAACAAATACATTTTCATTATGAAAACAAATCAGCAGCAATGTTCCTGACCTGCATGGTCCTTCACTGAAAACAGCCAAAAGGTCATGACTTTCGTGCCGACAAACCTGGACAAAACTTTCGACAAAAAGGGGTGTGGCAGTGTATCAGTGGCTTAGTGATTGGAAGAATATACCCTCGAAAGAATATTACTGGCACTCTCATCTCGAGACGAAAATCTCCATCGGAAAAAGTACTCTCGTCTAGCTGTGAATTAGGCCATCAACTGGCTCAGTTCGACACTGTATGGAAAGCCAGAGACCAATTTTTAAAAGTATACTAATTTAATTAAAATTTTGAGAGTTGTGCATATATATATATATATATTAGTTTATAAAAAATGATTATATAATTATACATATGAGTGAATAAATATACGAAAAAAGAAATATATAAAGTGCAAAAGTACTTTATTCTTGATACCTAGGATTAAGTAGAGAATGTTTGGCAAAACCCAGCACAGTTGGCCCAATTTATTTAAAATGACCAATCAGGTTAAAGCCCGTTACTTATAAATATATATACTACCTTCTACAGCTTGTCAGTAATTGAAAAGAATGAACAGGTCAAGAAGCGCCAAGTGCACATTTTGCAAGATAACGTTTCGGCGCGCCAACAAGCTCTTTCTTGCAATAGTGCAATGGATGCCAATATAGGCTATGTAATTCAGGTGCGTACAAATTTTTTTCAAGGGTAACATAACATACATGCGCGTATAATGTAAATAATACATCTATGAGCATGTCGCAGACAAGGTATCGTTAACTTGTGCGCTCGGGACAATGTTAAAATTTTGTTTGTTACTCGAGTGCATCAATCGATACTGAGGTTTCCATTTCGAATACAACATCCATCCAAAATCCCACAGCCGGTTACTCCACCCCAACTTACGCACTTCCACCTACTGGATACGATTCGCCGCAAATTCCCAGTACTGGCAAATATAAGTAATGTTCGTCCACGGGGATACACTGTGACCAGTACTGGACTTGAATCAACCTTGCAATCATCACACCAGAACTCCTGCATTCATCTGTCCAGAGGGAAACGAAACCTAGTCGACTCGCACGGTTATGAATACGGAATCTATTGCATGAATACTGCTGACACTACATGGAAATGCATCGTACGAAACAAAGGAAATACTTGCAAAGCTGCAATCAAGAAAATCGAAGACATGCATTAATTCACCAAGGTTTGGTGCCATTCACAGGACGGGAACGACGCAGCAGCTTTCTACGAACTGTCCCTTAGTTAATCCTCCGTAAGTAAATGTTATGTTGTATGTTAAAAACAAACATTAACTTAATAACCTTCTTTACTTGCTTTGTTCTGTTTCAAGGAATTCGACCCAGATTGTTTCAGAGGATACGGATATAGTATTCAGGGATAACGCTCCCAATGGAGTGGTATCTGTGCGTTATATACGTGCCCTCAACAAAAGACGCCAGGGAAATCGCCCAGAGAACACATATACTTTAGACTTTCCGCTGTCACTGCCTCATGTACCTGAAAATATTAAATTAGTGCCATTACGTTCCGTAATAGCCGGTACTTGGTTTTTGCAACGCCTACACAGCTAGAATTACTCAGCAAGGCGGTTTGGTACCAAGACGCAACCTTTAAGGTAGTTCGAAAACCCTTTTCAACAGATGTTTTCAGTCCACGCCCATGTCCGATGTAGGTCCTGCGTAAGATTAATCCCGTTAGCGTTTGCCCTAAGAAGCCATAAAAAGAAAAGTGGATACAAAAAATTTACGAGCTATTTGAACGTCTCTTCCGAACCCCCTAAGCGTTAAGCATGTTGTTCAAGATATTGAAGCTTCCACGTGGAGAGCAATTAATACTTTTCTCTCCGAGGTATTCGAGGCTGCAGCTTTCACTGGGGGCAAGGGGTGTGGCGACACCGTCCTTTCTTTGGGTTTACAACATTCATGCAGGAAGGACGGAGGGTTCACTCGCAAGATCTTATGTTTACCTGACCTTCCTGTGCCACAAATCCACGCAAATTTTGCCGGCTAAAATCTAGTCTCACAAACAGTGGAGGCCTTTCATTTCGAATTGTGTGTAGAAATTACGTGGATTAAGGGTACATGGACACTCAGAGACTGTTCCGTTTCTGACGAAGAAACACGAACCGAAGACGATGTTGAGGGGTGGCACAACCGCTACAACAGACGGGCCTGTAAATCAGAACGAATTTACACTCTCTTGTACATCTGACGCGCTCCGAGGCACTAAGAGCTCTTGTGGATGCAGAGTTGGTTCGTAAACAAGCTATACGTAGGTACCAGCGGCGGAATACAACAAATCATACGCCGAACTTAATTCCTATTAGGAATTATTTAAATAATGCTATTCAGGGTGACGAGCTTCTTAACAAGATAACCAAATTAAAGTTGATAAAGGTTTACTAATTGCATACTACTTTAAACAATTTAAATAATTGTTAACTGAAGCAACAGCTGTGCCACTTCTGAATTTGTTAAAAAATATTTAATTGTAGGCCACAAGAAAACTGAAGTATTATTTCTTCTAATTTTAAAATAAATATTCCTGTCTTCTTACACGGGCACGTTGACTGAGATAAACTTTGTCGTTATTCTGAATTTGACTTGACTTTTCCCTGTTTGTGCTACCATCGAGAGCTTTGAAACTTTGTTTTCCGTCGGAGAGTCGTTAAGTATTATTTTACTAAATTAAAAATATTCCGCGCAATTTGAACGAAAAAATTTTAACTAGAAATATCTACAGGCATTTACTAGTGTATAAGTAATACTAAAAGTACTAATTTTACATTCAAGATGAGAGTAGACCATAGGCGAGACGAAAGTGCTTGTGCCATAAACAAGATAGCTCGGTGAGACGAGAGTACCTGTTACCACACTTTTACTTTTCCGGCACCCAGTTCACCTGCACCTGGACAGCTTTAAGCTCCTGCTGCGATATTGTCTTTTTTTTAACCTGCAGCTTCTTGAGAAATTCCTGAAGCTCCTTATTTGCTTGCTTCAGCAGCTCGTTGTCTCTTTAAAGTTCTTGCAGAGTTCGTCGAGTTCACTTGTTAGGCGTCCACGAAGCTTTCACCAGTTCCAGCAGATTTTTCCCTCTGCGTAAGGTTTCCAGCTCTGCCAGATCGCTTCTTTTTTGGCCAACCAGGTCTTCTGGGAGTGGATATATAAAACAAAAACACGACATCGTAGGTGGTGCTCAATACTGCATCTTAAGCATTTATGGTTTAACTGAATGATAGAGCGAAAAGGACTATGCTGACGTGTAATTGTAATACTCAATATTTATTTTGTTTTGTCTGTTATACTAACAGACGCACGCCTCTGCAAGTCCATCGGCGGAGGATAACTGACACACCTCAAACCTGCTTCTCAAGTAAACTACCTGTACGAGATCCATGTCGATTTCTTGAAGCCATCTCAAATTTCCAACCGACCTTGTAGGAACGTTGTGCCTTGCATAGCAGGTAGTTAATTTTTTGTTCTGTCAGAATACGTAACAAATAATGCTTCTATCACTATAGGGTTTGTCGTGCGCGGACTGTCAAGGAGAATTCAATGCGCAGAATGTAGAAGTAGCCTTTACGGCTACACGTCTCTAAGTACCTGTGACCTGATTCTACTGAAAGACAAAGGACTCACCCACGCCACTCCGTCTGTGACAAGAAGATGTGTTGCCTGCGAGCAAACTATCGGCGCGAAAAACATGAGTCGTACGCTGGATTCATCCAAATGCTACGCACTGCTGCATGCAGCACAGCTTTGGAAATCAAATCGTTTGTTTCAAGAGCTCGTGCTACATTCAATCCAGCAAGAAGCATTGAATTAACACCTTCCAATACTGCTGAAAGTGATTATTGAACGGTTCATTGATCTACACGCTTGTTACGATGTTACGAATGAAAGAGAAAGTTTGCCATTGTCACTAGTACCAAAAATTTCGTCACAAGTATGCAAAATAATACCATTTGAAGGTCATTAAAACTGCTGAAAAGCATTTTTCTGTGAGTCTTATTTATTTATATATCAGGAGAGCTTAATCAACTACTTGAAAATTAGGGAGTGTCCCGGGTATCCGGGTACCCGGGTATCCGGATAATGGACGGGTACCCGGGTAGGGAAACCGGATCCGAAACCCGTTAATCTCTTCTTAAGAATTTGGGAAAGTTGCTACAGTTGGCTAAGCGGCTTAAGTTTATCTGGCTCTGTCCTTAATCTTGACCTCAAATATCATTTGTCAGTGCTACAGAACCAATAGAAAACGTTTTAACTGGTTACTACTTGAGCGTTCGCTTTTCCAGAACAAATATGTGAAGTTACGGCATGGTACCAGGTATTGTTGCCAGAAATGTCCTCGGCATGGAATTTCTTTGAAAAAAATTGACGAGAAGCGGGCTGAATGTAAACTCTGCTGCTAAAAAAGTGCTTGCGCATGGCGTTCTGATTGTGACTTTGACTTCGATATTTACTCCTCTAGTGACGATTCCAGTCTTGAATGCGATGAAATTTGATAAATTTGTGTCTGAATTTGAATCTTAAACTTCGTTTTTAAATAGACATCTAACTGAATAAAATCTTAATTATCGGGTACCCGGGTAATTTGCGGTCGGGTATCCGGGTAGAATATTTTGGACCCGGGACACTTCCTGTTTAAAATGGTACAGGAAATACTGGTAAACAATATTGGACAAGCGATAATGGGAGTTGGTCATCAGTGACCTTTTTTGGACACTGTCAATTATTGTGTATTGAAGCTAAGCTACTAGGCACAAGAGCAACTTGAGTCTTTCAAGTCGTTGGGGGCCTACAATAATTGTGTCAGGGTGGGTGCAAGACGTTAAGTTTGCCAACCATTCTACTCGAGAGAGACCCGGCTTTGAAGAGGACTACACTGTTTGCACTGGAAAAGTAAGAACTTCATTGAGTTATAAGGTGAAGATTTCTGTGTGATATTTTTCTTCATTTCCTTAGGTCAAAACAATCCCAATCGCTTCGAATGAAGCCTTGCAACCGTGGGTGATTACAAAAACGACAGGGGAGATATTGTCGGAACACTGCACGTGTATGGCTGGGTAGGAAAACAGTAACATTTTATACAATTGGAAACATAATAGTTTGTTTGCAGCGCTCCATACTGCTTTTGAATATTGCTAACATAATACTCCATCCCAAAACAAAAACCTAATTCACCGACATATCGTTACACGAGTGCCATGTTATTTCTCCGAGAAACTGTGTTGTGCTATTTTTTTCATATCTAGAAAGATTCGAAGTATTTTTTCCGTTTGAGATATTGTCTTTCAATGCAGCAATAAAAGTGTTTAACGATTTAAATTGTTCCACGTAGAAGCATTTCTATACTGTGTTTTAATAAGAGGTTCGCCATTCTTAACTGTGTTACAAGTTTACTGTATCAACGTTTCTTAAAAGGGTTATATGATGTATACAAAATATATAAATATATTTACTATTTAGAATACATCTAAATATCTTGACAACTTTTATATGATTTATCCATACATATACATACATATTTTAAAAGGGATAACATAAATTACACTGTCGCGGAAAAAAAAATTCACGGAAAAAAACCGTTAAAATATTTTCAAGCTCTCAAAAACCCGTGAAAGTCGGTTTGAAAACTTTATCTTACTTTCACGGATAGAATTGTTTCACGGAATCCTTGAAAGTGTACATCTTAAACGAATTTTCACGGAATCCTTGAATAATTTCTTGGTAAAGTTACAAGAGAAATAGAAAGTTGTATAAGAACACCGTAACTTTCATTTATTTCATTTTAGCCACAAATCGAATAAAGCGAAGCGATCAAAGGTAGATCGTTGGGAAAATGTAATCGATATTCATGTAAACGAACCGATCCATGGGACAAGGAAACTGCAGTGCCTCTGCTCTAACTGCAAAAAACCAAGTTTCACCTGCATTAATGTCAGATCCTCGAGCTTTAACTGCAAATGCCAATTTCGTATCATCGTATGCCTCAAGGATCAACGGTTCCAACATCAGCATTATCTTTTTACCGCATAACAAAATGTCTGCGATCCCAGCAAACTGATGGGTACATACGCTGTCCCCTCGACGAAGAAGCAACGGAGCAGTTTTTACGTACTGAAAACCTTCAAAATGTAACGACTGTACGGTATCCACTTTTGCATTGTTTTCCTCGATGAAGTCAGTATGTAAGCCAGCTTCCTCCAACTGAGAGCGATAGATGTAGTCTTCCAGCCTCACAGTTTTTTTGCGAGAAAACGTTGCTCGGGGTTTCAAGAAGTCCTTATCGATGCCCTTCAGAGCGAAGTATCTGTGCAGCAGCTGCTGTCTCTGATGCCGTAAAGCTACAGACGATGGGACGTTTGTGGTGTTACCCAAGCGGACCACGAAGTTTTTTATAATGCGATGTTTCGCTTCCATCCGCATACACCAATATCCTCGTGGAGGACCAAAGAGACGCACTTGATTCGGTAGATGTATCAGAGCATGAAGTTTGGGTGTGATTCCCACCGTCGGGTATAAGGTTAAGAACGTTCTGTTATGGGTGGCTATATCCCCTTAAAGGGGCCAGGTTGGCCCGGCGGTAGTGACCCTGCCGTTTGAGCGAGGAGTCCCGGGTTCGATTCCCTACGAAGGTAGGGCAATCAAGGGACTCGGACTCGGGAAGTTGTTAAGTCAAGTCAAGAAAAAATGTCAAGCAAATACACGGTCAAAATTATTATTAATTATTATTATATCCCCTTAAAGCTTAAGTAGGACCTCCTCCGTAATGTCGAAGAACATTAGACTCCTGCAGATGTCAACTAGCAGAAGAAAGTTCTCACATCGCAGGTCTCCAGCTTCGAAGATCTCGTGCAAAATGAACGGCAGAGCCCATGATAAATTCCACATCTCTGAAGAGCTGTAAGACAGTTTCTTTTCATTTCTTAAAACTTCCTGCTCTCTGATAGGGGGAGGACGTGAGGCACCCTTTTTAAACGGAAACAGCAGAAGTCGGCGATTTATTTCCGTCACTGAAGTCGACGTTGTTTTCACAATGTGATGAAGAACCTGCCTGCATTCTAAGTTCAAAAGACCTTCAAAGAAAATATGCATGATGTCATAAACAAGGCATCTAGTCACGTCGAAGTTTTCAAGCGCTGCAAGCGGACACCGTCCGGTAACCCCCGTTTGTTTAGACTGTTCATCTCTTTGGACTTTAGTATGTCCATAAAGGCCTTGAGATATTTACTGTGTAAATCGTTGTTCCGCATCGTACAGTCGGATTCGTGGAATTTGGTGGCAAACTCTGTTCTCGGCGTCAAACACGAGCGGCATGGGTGCAAGGCAAACTGGACGCCTTCCTTGAATCCTCCGAAGAAATGGGCCGCTGGAATATCTCCTGAAAATGCAACGACTGTGGCATATATCGTTTCCTTTCTTCCATTGATGTCCACTTCAAGGCCACTTTCGAGCTGTTTCATGTCTTGCAGGAATGAGGAGAGCAACGTTGCAAATTTCCGCTTACGAACCGTGGACGTTTTTGCTACAGCAAGAAGATTGATGTGACGCAGCGCTGAGCGGCAATGTGGCGGCAGATCCAGCAATACCCAATACAACATGCAGTGGCGTGCCGAGGGACTTTGGGGCCCTGGGCAAAATCCCTAATTCTTGGGAGTTGAAGGCCCAGCTAGAGGCCTTTCTGGGCCCCTAGCTCGACCTGGGCCCTGGGCAGCTGCCCCACTTTGCCCTCCCCTTGGCACGCCACTGACAACATGGCTAGTTTGTTCTTCCCCTTCTTCGACCCCAGAGGATTGTGGGGCTCGATGTCGTCGTAATATACCAGAATTTTCAAAAAGTTGTTGCATTTCGCAGCTACTGGAGTCTGCTTGATGTACATCCCATCACTGATATCTCTTAAGACTGAAGCCGGCGCTTCTAGCTGCAACTGTGGTTTCCCAAAAATATGTTCGTAAGCCTCCTTTACAGACAGAAGCCGAATCAAGCTTGGTAGGAATGGCACTGCATACCCCAATTCGCGTTCTTTCACCATCTTCAGTGCCCCTCTAGTCCGTTTCCAAACAAAATGTGACCCTAGAAGTACAGGTTTCGGAAGTATAACTGGAAATTTCTTGTCCCAGATGTTTTCCAGTTGGTGTCGTTTCCCAACACTGCTGTATGGCAATGACAAACAGAGCTTGGACATCACCTGTGAGGACTTTTCTGTTCCAGACTCGTCTTCAAGATCAGTTAATTCCTATATGTGTAAACATATCGAATAAGTTTAAAGGGCACTCCGTACTATTGTATAAATTACCTGGGCAAATGCCTTCATAACACGTAGAGATGACTGCTTATTCACGCGAACAACATCAGCCAATGCTTCAAAAGCTAAGTGATGTTTCTCTCGTAAATACAGCATATCCAGTGCTTCATTTTCTCCGATCAAAAAGCCATCAGCTTCTTCTGCGGGAACAGGGTCAAGACTGTTGACGTCACCTGCTGTGTTACAGGAATAAGTACACACAAGGTCTTGGATGTTCTCTATTAACAACTGGCAATTACCACTTAAAGTTGTTTCAAGTGATGGAGTAGCCTCCTCGACAAAGGGTTCTTCCACAATTACGTTTTCCTCTTGGTCCGAGTTTCTCGCATCCCATTCTTCTACACTGTATTCAGGCTGCCCAAAGTTGTCTTCAATGTCTAAAAGAAAAGAACAAAACAATCAGTGAAATACAGAAACAGTTTGAACGAAAATCATACCAGGTGTAGTTGTTGCTTCTGTTGTGGGCAATACTTTCCGCTTCTTTCGTTTTGGAAGATAACCGCTATGCTCTTTGTGAGCACGATATAAACTGTGAAAAGATTTTCCACACACGCATTCCTGATAAAAATTGGAGTCCCGTGAATGTTCCCTGCACAATGATGCAAAAGTGCCCTTAAATTGTGAAAACTGATTTTGCAAACTGAACATTTCATGTTGTATACTTGTACTGTTTTTGTTGGATCGCGAAGGACAACTTGCAAACGTTGGTAATCAACAAACATTAGTAAAAGTAATCGTTAACCGGTTACTGCAATTATCATATAACTCTAGAGCAAATTTTTTAGGACGAAAAATTTTGTGTTTTCTAGAAAGTTCTGATAAAATTAATCAATTGCAGTAACAGAGTATACAAAAAATGTTAATTGTTTAGCTACCGGATCCAAGGCTACCGTTTAGTCTTAGACCAGCAATATTCGCATTCCATTCGTTTGAATTCATGCAGGGAGCAAAGTGAATTCCATCCTTGAGATTCTCGAGCTTGAACCGATAATCGTCATTCAACTTGTGCGTATATTTAACATCATAGTATTACCTTATCTTCAATGGAAGCTGAAGGTAATATATTTTTCCGTATATATGGATACATTTTCTAAAGGAATATATAAATATTCCTTCGGCAGACGTACTAGATTTGCGAACTCTCGACACGTTGGTGATGCCTTGCATGCTTTGTACCATGAGGGCGACATCTCTGGTAATCCAGTTGCAGGTAATGAAAGACATATTCATTATCTTTTATCAGTCTTAAATTTCCGTGCCATAGTTTTCAACACCAACATTCCGGTGCTGCACGAGGAAACCTTAGCGCCCATTAAAGAACCAGAGCTGGACAGTCAGCAGACTCACGAGGTAATAGATACATTGAACAATTTAAGTGTAAACTGAACTCCTTGAAATAATATTCAGGATCAAGCAGAACAGGGCTTTGCAGAGCAAAGTGCAGGTGCTGAAAATCTGGAGGAGCCTAGCGGTTCATCGGGCGAATCATTAAGGTATCCTACCAGCCTTCCTGAACTTCCCGAAAGTCTTGCGCAGGCCCTGCTGGTAAACGAGATCCACTGCCATCGAAAGCACTTCATGAAGGTTCATTTGCTGCAACTACGTCCATGCCCGACTGCGAAGGATCGCGAGGCTTATGCCCGTACTGTTGTAGAGACATATGAAGTATTCTCGTGCGGGCGATCAATCAAGCCATGGCTATTATCAGTTCTAGTAAGCCCACTTGGTTATTTCGCTAAATAATTTACTTGCTGTTTTCAGGGCCCATTCCGAGAGAAATTAACGGAATGCATCTACAATCGAAAAAAGTATGCAGAGGGTCGGGTGGAAAGGAAACGAAAAGCTCTAACCCGCTATTACGAAAGTAAAGGACGGAGACTCGATGTAGCAGAGCCAGAAGATGTTGCGGGTTCTAGGAATGCTGTTGTACAAAACAGTGAGGAAACAGTCGAGAACGAACTAAGAACTTTGGAAACAGGAAGAGTAAACCGCTGGAAGGATTCGCTGAGGCAGACTTTCTGTGCAAGGAGGGCAAGAATGCAGAACTTCCACATTATAGGAGAGCGTTATTCTGCATACCCGTACCTGGCAAAAAACTCGGCAGTAAGTTTACAAGTATTTTTTTATAAGGAAACAAGTAGTTTAAAGTATAACTTGAAAACTGACAAATATATTTACAACTTTTATTATTCCGTAGGCAATCGCCGAATTTGACCTCGTAACGAATGCCTTAAAAGGCTTCTCAGCAAGATTTTCTAGCTTCATTGCCGCGGCAATGAAGATTGGCTTGAAATTAGAAGCCACTCCAAATTTCTGTCACCTGGAGCAATTGAATAACCATATTACTCATTTGCGCCTTAAAAAAAGCGAGTTTCCGGCGTTCGTTATCAAAAAGGTATTCCTTTAAATTCGTACCATATTACGGGCAAGTGTAAGAGTTCTTCCCTTTTGTTTTAGACTTGAAGAACCATAACTTATTAATAACTACTATAATAATAACTAAGTTTTTATTATATTATTTTTTTTTAATAATAATAATTAATTCTAATAATTAATAAGAACTATTTTATTACACACAGGTGGGCGAGGAGATCGTCGAAGAAATCTTGGATACGACCAGTCCCTTCGTCGTGGTTTATAATGGTGACAGCTCGGTTCCAGACCATGCTACAATTATGGGATTTGGAAAAGTACTGCACGTCATAGAAGGGCCCGAAATGCATGAGGTCGTATTAAGCCTTATCTCGCTGTACTACGCGTTCGAGATCGAATATCCAAAGCCTTATCGGATATTGCAGTTAGTGGACGAATTTTGCATTCCCAAAAATGACAAAAATATTCAAGGTATAAGGCTGAAACAATCCTCAAAGTACAATGGCTTAGCCGACAAAATAAAGAAGTACCTTTCGAAAACCAACGTTGCTTAGATGTTATGTGCCAAATGTTTTATATCTTTTTGTTTCCTATAATTCGATTTGTGTGATTGCTACATGTTGTTACTGTTTTTCTGGTCTCACTGATTGATTAAACAAAGAAGAATTTTAGATTTTATTGAAATCATTTATTTCTTTTTAGTACTATCAAGGGAACTATAAGGAAGGGGGAGTGGTATAAAAGAAGGTCGGGTAAATAAGGGGCCGGGGTAGGCACTGGATGGGTAAACTTTCACGGATTAACTTTTCACGGGTAGAAATTTCTACCCGTGAAAAGTTAACTCTCAAGTTAACTCTTAACTCTTAAGTTAACTCTCAAGGGTTTTTGTAAAAATTTTCCCCTGGACTTTCACGGTATAGAACTTTAACGGAAAGAGACTTTCACGGTTTCTTCAAGGCTTGTATGAAAAACCGTGAAAATATTTTCACGGTTTTGGGTTAATTTTCCCGTGAAAGGGGTTTTTTTCCGCGACAGTGTATACATTCGGATATATTGAATCTCCAGAGTGAAAACGCCAGAGAAACTCGGAAAAAAGGCACACGTCAGATTGGAACCAAAGTTTAATGGAAAAAGGTTTGCCGAGACGAAGTGGGGGATCGGAAATTTAATGCAGCATGCTGGCGCTCAGTTCGCGGCTCTTATGGCAAGTCACGCCTCGTTGCGCTACTGTCTAACCTATACAGTATAGGTTTTCCTTATTTATCATGGGTAAAAGTAAATTCATTGTGAAACTGAAGTTCTCAAACACTCAAACTTCCTTCTCAGGCTTCCGCTACTCTTCAGACGAAGTGTGGCATGAAGCGGGCACGCGAATCGACTTATTATTTGACTATCTCCGAGAAACTCGTTGTAAAGCTTAAAAACGTAAAAAGTAATAGCACTGTGTCACGTTGTTGACAGTAGACACAATTTATTGACGCGTTAATTAAACAAAGAAAATGAATTTTTTGTCACTTTCTGTTCTCTTCATTTTTTTATTGAATAAAATCGATTTTTGTAACATTATACTGTTTTCTTACGAATGCAGACAAAATCTTCACTTTTCAAAGGAAAATGCAGATGTTTGCAGATTTTTTACTTTCACCGGCAGATAGCTCTGTATACCCAAGTGGCAACACTGCCTGTACTGTGTTTGCAACGAACACAGCAAAGCGGGATGGGCAATATACGGAAATCTCCAAACGAATGGACCCACAACTCGCTAGCCTTGTTTTCACTTGCAAGGCAGCCACGCAAAACGGGCCCATCCTTCCTTTCCCAAACATCTCCGACCGGTCTTCACCGCAACTATTTCATACTTACCTCCCTGAATTCAGTACAGAAAAACTACGCCACCCGAACCTTACTCAGCCCCAAAAACACGATACATCGTGAAACAAGTCAATCCGCAACGAGCCAACAACAAGAAACAACGAACAACAAACTGCAGCAGAAGACGCGAACCGAAGACCCAGACCTTTCATGACGACGATACGACGACGACCTTCTGCTCTCTGACCGTGACGCAGTAGGAGCTTTCTAGCTTCCCACTCTCGAGTCTCGACTTTCACTATTACAGTGCTTTCACTTTTCCATTAACCGGCTTTTCTTTTACTTGTCTCTTTGCTCGTTTTCTACTTACTGTGCTAAAGTGAACTTGGAGCGTTTGTAGAGGATCTTGAGAAAATAATTTCGCTACCCAGAATAACCTTATAATTATAGTTTAGATTATAAAGTATTCTGTAACGCAGCCAAGCATTGTGCGGAAGCACTGCTGTGGGCTGCCAAGAAATCGCCAGAAGGCGTACAGGAAGTCGACAATTTGCACCCTCCCCATGCAAATGATCATCCGCTCTTCATTTAACCTTTTTAATCAGTACTTAATCGGTTAATTATGTTTTGTATTTTTAAAAATCTGTCACGTTCGTTATAGAATTGTTTCCTTTTAAATCGTAATCTTGTTTTTGAGACCAGTTGTTTCATAGTTTTTATTTTCCATTTTGTTTTTTTTCGGATTATAAGTAGGTCTTTAAATTCAATTTATTTATTAATAATCATTTTTAGCTTGTTTAATCCCAAATATAATCAATATAGTTTTGTTGTAAAACTTGAACTGTACTACACTATGGCAACGTAGCTTATGTTTTCATGCAACTTTCGTAGCAGACGACCCTTGTAAACTCGCTTGTCGCCCTGTTACATTAACCAGCTTCCCACGTGGGTTTCTTCTGCAATAGTTTGACAGTCTTGTATTCACACTTGCGAAAATGAAGAAATTACTACGTAAGCTAGAATTCCCATTTTTTTTAAATTTACTTGTTACTTTCGCAGTTGCGAATTTACTAAAATGGGATTTTTTTTGCAATTTATTAGGTACCAAAAGCCATCGCTTGCCTTTGAAGCGCAAATACAACATTCAGAAAAAGATGCGGGAAGCCCGCCGCAAACTCAAACGGGACCTGAGGAAGCATCCCGAGAAGAAGCGCGTCAAACGCGGTTCAAAGAACTTCACCGTTCCCAATGCCTGCCCGTTCAAAGAACAGGTCTTGCTCGAGATGGAAGATCAGAAGAAACAGAAAGAGGCCGAAGTAGAAGCCAAACGAGAAGAGTTAAAACAGAGGAGACTTGCAGCGAAAGACGCAAAGCTGATGGAGATGCGAGGCAACGGAGATTTGGCCACGCTTGTGAAAGATGCGGAAAACCGTGATCTGGAATTCGAGGAAAAGAGCCAGAGTTCGTCCAACGATGAAGCATTCACATCGAAAGATAAAGTGCAGGACACTTCGGGCAAGGCTTACTACAAAGAGTTTCTCAAAGTCGTCGAGGCCGCCGACGTCATTCTCGAAGTACTGGATGCCCGTGACCCAATTGGGACTAGGTGCACTGCAGTTGAGGAGGCCGTCATCAATGCTGGACCCCACAAGCGTTTGGTTCTCGTCCTAAATAAAGCAGGTTAGTCCCTTCTTTTTTATTTTCTGACCTCTTCCCCATCAAAGTTCAGTTTGCTTTTCGTAGATTTGGTTCCAAAAGACAACCTGAAGCAGTGGTTGAAGACCCTCAGGAACGAACTTCCCGCAGTTGCCTTCAAAGCGAGCACGCAGATCCAGAGTGCAAGACTTGGCCGCGGAAAGAAGAACTTTATGAGTAGCGACCAGGCTGACGTTACGACGTCCAAATGTCTTGGAGCAGATACCCTGATGAAGTTACTCGGGAACTATGCCAGAAACAAGGGAATCAAGACTGCCATTCGTGTTGGTGTAGTCGGTACTAATCTTGTATTCAAACCGTTAAAGCGGGCTTTTTTCATTGTTCTTTTTTCCTCTAAGGTTTGCCTAACGTTGGTAAAAGCAGCATTATCAACAGCTTGAAAAGAAGCAAGGCCTGCAATGTCGGAGCAGTTCCCGGAGTCACTAAGTACGTAATTAGTTCATTAATTCTGATAGGTGTTCCATTGTTATAAATTTATTAATTACCAAGTGATAACAGCACATATCCTTGGCCACACTAGTACTATACAATACTCTATGGTATGTACGATATACCTACTAACAAAACTATTCTTTTCATTTTCGTAGGACGATGCAAGAAGTAGCTCTGGACTCCAAAATTATGTTGCTGGACAGCCCTGGTATGGTTCTGGCCTCTGAGGAAGCGTCCGACTCGACTGTCGCCTTAAGAAACGCCATCCGTATTGACGCTTTGGAAGATCCGATCAAACCGGTCGAAGTTGTCCTCAACAGAACCGGCAAAGAATATGTAACAGAATTCTTCCCCTTTTTACTTATGCATAGTCCATATATTTATTAATATCATATCTTTCCGTAATTACATATCCATACTAGTCTAATTAAGTCGATTTTTTTAAAGATACAAACTATCGTTGTAATCACAGGGTTTTTTTTGGTTACTTGCNTTATCATCTCTTCTTTTTCATTTGAAATATTAGCGGTAAAATCAAGTATTTCACTTGTCCGCCGGAATCGGATTCCGAGACGCACGTTGGAGCCGCCATCGTCTCGCAGCTGGCCAAAGAGTTCTCGCTTGACGATATCGACTTTCAAAAGATGGAAACCGAGGACATTGACCAGCTGCCGCAGGTCAAACCCTCGGCTACCATGGCACTGGAGAGTGCCGGCGTGGTTACACACGTTTCCATGGCTACCGACGATGGAGACGAGCCGGTCGAGACTATGGAAACCGAAGCTGAAGAGAATAGCAAGGTTGAAAAGGTGCGCATTAAAGCCTCCGAAGGGAAAAAGAAGAAAACCGGAGAAACGGGCAGAACCGCCGCTAAAAAAAAGGACCCGGAATCACTTCTGCCCGGCAACCAGCGGCACAAGAAATTGGCCAAGATACAAGAAAAGAAGGCGCGTAAAGACAGAGCTCGAAGAGGTACTATCGAATTCATTCTTGAGTGGAACGAAATTCTGAATTTAAATTGTGATGTATGATTGCTGTTTAGAACGCCTAGGAGAAGCTCTATCCAACGAGTTGGAATCGGCATTCAGCGGACTGGGCGGGAAGTAAACACATGAAAACCTTTTTTGGTGGAAAAAGCGCTGACATAAAATAAAGTTAAAAAATAAACGTTATTAACGATATTGTGTGGTTTTGGTTGATGCTCAACTATTTTTCTGTGTATTGGGGTAAACATAAGCTGGGTTTTCCTCGTTTCCATCGAGAACATTTTTCCCGCCGAATTTGTGGACTTCCTTGTTCCCCTTGTTAATTTTAACCGACGGCGGAGGCAATCAACTCCGAAACTTCGGCGTCGGTGGAGCGAACAGTCAGCTGCATGGTGACGCCGCCGCCGCCGATATCGGCAGACAGGGCCAATTTGGAACGCACCAACACCTCGTGACCTCCGCGGAACACGCCTTGAAAGATATTCAAAAAAATTAAATCATATCTCAAACGAACAATCTGTTACCTTAAGGTTTACACAATTTGGTTTGATCTATTATATGTTAATCTTTAGATAATCCGTTAATTTAATTATATAATAACAGAAAAATTAAATGGAAAACTAGAACTACTTTGATAATTTATTTATATCAACGTGTCGATATCAATAATTATTTACTGAATACCTTAGTAAATTGGGCATATTAATTACGATTGATTTTTTAAAATATATATACCGGAGAGGAAGAGGGTGTGAGCGCTTTTGCCCTCGGGAACTTTATCGGACCATTCGCAGGGCTGGAGTCCCAGGAATCCGACCAGGTTTTTAACAGCCTCTTCCAGGGAGCGGGCCGGAAGGGCGAAGGTCTCTTCCAGCTCATTTTCGGTGCCCATTTCTTCCCAGGCGGGGCCGAAGGAAGTTTTGGCCGAGCGCTGCACATGGTCCGAGATGCCGATATCGACATCTTCGAGCTTTTTTTTTAAAGAGACAGAATTAACAGCCAGTCATTTAATAATCATTCATTTGTAGTCGGTAGTAATGAAATTTGACTGGCAGTAGAAAGCAGTTACTAAAAAAGGTCAACTTACGACGTATTCATCCTTGTACCCTTCGTCCGAGTCGGGAACGCCGGTATTAGGGTCGCAGTCCTTGACGGTGAAATTGAGGGTGGCGCTGCACGTCCCCGTGCACGACAGCACCGACTCGGGAAGCGACATTGCCACATAGCAGGCGCCAGGGACACTGTACTCCAGTTTGTCGCAGCTAATGTTCGCCAGGATATCAAACCCTTCGGGGGCCTCCAGGGCCACGCTAACATTCTCCAGCAGCTGGTCGTTCAGCGTGTTGGTGCAGTCAAACTGGAGAACCAAGTGCTGGGCAAAAGTGTGCTTGACACAGCGGACGACGTACTCCGTCTCCGATTCAGTTAGATCGACGGGGCTGGAACTCTTGAAAAGCGGCCCATAGGCTGCAAACTGCGGGATCGAAGCCAACTTCTCCACGTACATGTCCTGCTTGGTCGCAGTGGCTGGAATGCGAGCTCCTCCCGGCGCAGCGGACGCTGCTCCTCCGACGGCTGGAGTCCTCAGTCCGACATCGATGACCGGCGCTGCTCTGCGTTCTTCGGCAACTGGAGCCAGCGGCACGGAGCGCAGATCGAAGGGAGTGTCCACGGGCTGCTGGACGTAGCTGAGCAGGGCGCGTTCCAGGCTGACCAGTGATACCTGCAGCTCCTCCAGGATGTACCTAGGCAAACAGATAGATCTTAATACAATCCCAGATAAAGTATAGTCTAATAATACAGCGTATTAAATATAATTAACGACTTTAATTCGAAATAGTTTACTGGCTGTTGAGAGCAGCTTCTCTCCGAGTCAGGATGGTATGGAAATAGGTGGCCCGGTCGCGGACTTCATCGTCCGTGTCCATCTTGCAGCGCTCCAGGAGGCAGAGAACGTCCGGCAGCAGCTCCTCGCAGGTGGCGCCGAACTTGGCCAGCGCCGAAACGGCAGCCGCACGCACGGCCGCGTTCTCCAGAATGACGCGGTTGTAGATGAAGCGGATGTACTTGGACGGCTGCTTGGTGCGCGGACCCTCCTTGCCCAGCAGGTGTAGAATGCGCACGGCCAGGCTGGTGTGTTCACAGTCCTCGATGAATTCGCACAGATGGGTCAATCCTGCAATAATAAATCCACATTACATTTCGATCACATCTGATTGGTTCATTACATCAAAATAATTTATCAATCGAATTACCAGCTTCCTTGGCTTCGGGGTTTTCTTCGATGATGGCGATGATGGTATCGGCGATGGAGGCTTTGTACTCGAGGCCTCCTTCGTCCCTCAGCATGGAGGAGAGGAACGTCATCAGTACGCCGTGCTTGCGCGGGAATTTCAAACCCAGTGCGCGAATTGCCTTTGGTTGAAAAGAAAATCAGCACGTAAAGCATGAATTCTCTCTTTTTTTTAAAACTAATATTTATTTTATTATTTAGCTTAAAAATACGGTATTCCTGAATTAATTCAGGTGTACAGTTTCATTCAAGTTTTAAACTATTCTATTAATAAGATTTTAATAGTAGTAAATTTAAGTATATCCGCATTAATATAAATTTAAATAAAAACACTAAACCATAACATAAAGAAATCATCATAAATAAGAGATTTATATTGACCTGGACAACGACGATCTTAAACTCGTCAGAGATTTCAGAGACGAAGGAAGCAATCTGCTTCATGAGCCTGTCGACCGACGCTTCCCCGCCAGTCTTCAGCAGTGTGGTAATGGCCAGCGTGGCGATGGAACGATTCGAATCGGTAATCAGGTTCTCCAGGTCCAAGTTGCAGGCTGTAACCGCGGCAGGATGAGTCATAGCCACCTAAATACCAATATAATTCAATTATACAAAAGCTAAATAAAAGTTTATGTCTATCGGCAACCTTGTTTAGAGTGCGGACAGCAGCGTAGCGCAACGTTGGCTTAGCCGACGAGCAGAATAGCTGCAGCACCGAGACGGCCGGGGCCAGTTCGCGGGCTGTGGTGCGACGCAGGTTGACGATGGCGTGCGCCGCCTCGTAAATGACCATCTCCGACTTGTGACGGAGGCAGGCCTCGAGGAAATCCATCAGATAACCCACCTCGCCGCTTTCTTCCTCTTCAATCAGCTTGCAGACGATGCGAATCTGACAACATAATCAGTAACTGTTATTCTCCTCTGTATAACTTTATTATTTTGTAATTTCAATTGATAATCAAATCTAAAGGGAAAGTAAAGAACTACAAGTTTGACTGAATTGAGCTTACAAGCAAGCAGACAGCATAGGGAGACTTCAACGGCATTTTGGTCAGCTTGGTGACGAGTTTAGTCACAGCCAGGCGATCCGTTTTCCTGATCTGGTACAAGACGCCCAGACCGTGGTACTGCACCATGATACTGAAAAATAAATATTGTGAATAAAAAATAGATTGTAAAATCTAATTAAAAATTTTATTACAATTAATATGTAATTCAACCTATTAGTATAGTTAAGAGATATACTTGTCGGAGTTGAGAGCTTCTTGAGCCTCGTTGACCCAGCGTTTGACGACTTCGGGCGACGTCCTAAAAAGATGCAACGAGCTAACGAGGGCAGCGCTGCTCACCGCGGCCTGCTTGTCGACGATAGCTTGCTTCATGTAACGTTCGATGGCTTGCAACATGGTGCTCTATTTACAAAAAAATACCCGTTAATTCACGTCGCTTTCATTTTTAGCTTTAACACTTTAAATACATATTTCTAAAATAATTATTTTCGAATAAAAAGCGTACATCAGTAATGGCAGTCAACGCACGAATGGCCGGGGCCCTGTACATGTCTTCCTTGCTGGTCATATCCTTGGTCAGCGAAGATGTGACAATGATGACGTCATCGGCAATCTTGGACAATTCCTTGATGCCCAGGTAGACCATACGGCGGAGAACTACATCCTTGGACTGAAACAGTTTGGTCATGGCGAAGAACGTTTCCGTGGCCTCGGTCCTTCCCAAGACTTCTCCCTGAGAAAGCAGCGTCGTTAACCGTAAACATACAAGATCACACACATAGCTTAATACAATCAGGTTAATTACTATGACGATTTAATGAACAATACATACATGGTTAAGAAGATAGAGAATCTTGGTCAAAACGTGCGTGCACCTCCTCGCATTGACAGCAGTTTCGTTAAAGACACGAGCCTCCTGCAGGACTGATGTTTTTTCGAGGTTGTGGAACGGGTTATCTCCACTGGCTGCAAAAAAAATGTTGTCATTTATATTATCTTTTTTAATTAGTTTAGTTTACACTGTAATTACAAAACTGTTATACAATTATACGAAGATGTGATTTCAGGACAGACTTTGCTTCAGCGCCCAGAAAAAAAAAACGAGTAGGGGAGAAGGATGTAGAGTTCCAAGTCTTTGACCAGCCAAAAATGCACATTGTTTGTACCGTCTGATGGCACAAAAACGTCAGAAGGACTCCCGCGTTTTAACCAGCTCCGGTCATGGACTGAAATTCATGTGTTTCTCACAACAGCAGTTTTTTACTTTCAAAACATAACACATTCTTCTCTAGCTATTTAGGCCATCCATCAGCTTAAACATGCAAGTATTTACGATAACCCCTTAAATAAGAACACGGTTCATATGTTAAGTGTCAAATTACCGTCTTCTTCATCTTTCTTGTCGCGCTTCATCCCCATCATTCTTTAGGGCTACCAAAGAAAACTCGGTTAAGATATAAGTTGCAGAAATAGGTAAATAAACGTTCGTTAAATCGGCGGAAAACAAGAGAGACTCCCCGGTTTTTGACAGCCACGTCACCGCCTTTGCAGTTGGAGATGGGAGATGGGAGAGGAACAGAACAGCAGACGTGAAACAAAATAGTTCAATGGACGCCATCTAGTGGGAAAATAAACAAGAAATATTTGTTTGTGTCTGACGTTACGAGTATTGATCAATAATTTAAATAATCAGTTCGATATTTGTATGTTTAATAACATCTTAGAAGCTAATATCCCAATAAATATTTTGAAAACTAATATTTCATATCAGACTATGTAAATATATAACCCTAATAATATCAAAGGTAAAACTATTGTCAAGAATTTAAAAACAGCGCAAGCGCCGTTACCAGGGAAACTCAATGTTTCCGTAGCAAACCTATTTCACATACTTTGAATTGACAGCTAAAGCGAAGCGACCGTTCGCCGTAAAATGGGTAGTTATAAAGAGTTTCCGCTGCTGTATTTTAATTTAGGCGGTGAAATGATGTACATCATCCAGCAACGTTTGAACGCCCAAAACGTCGACCGTGAAAAAAGCGCCAAAGGTAAAGAATTCCCTTTAAAGTTTAGACATCCAAATTAACAGCCTGACAATCTCATTTAGTTTTAAACGACATCCTGTCTACGTTGCTGAATCGCAAATTTCTTCGGAATCTTTTTTCTTTTGAATCTCCTGCGCCATCAGTGACATGCGTGAAATCCCTATACGAGAAGATTGTCCACGTCTCTATAATGAAGTTGGCACCGGAGAGCATGGATAAACTATTCGATCTGATGATGATGGGCGTCAAGCACCAAATGTTCCAAGTCCCCAGTGCTGAACTTATGATCGCCGTTACGTTGAATCACATTGACAGCTGGAAGCACATGTCCGCAGATCCTGACATTCTTCTTCAAATCAACCACGCACATTCAGCATTCGTCGAGGTAAACTGACCTCTGAAAAATACAAGATGAACGTACGGTATTAAGTAACTTATCAATACTGACAAGGTTATGGCACCGTTGCGGAAGCAGCTGTTACAATGAAGATGAAAGTTGAACGTACAAAATGGCCACCAAATGCCATAACAGGAAACGCACTAGCTAGTAGATGGCGTTTCTTTAATTTTCAAAACAACTTTGTTAATTTTTGATCTGAAACTGTTTAAACTTGATTGCATCTTATGCTAAATGATATTTATGTAGGCGTACACGCACGAGAGCACCTGGACTCTCCAGCGCATCCGTTGGTCTCTACTGAATTACTTGCTCGGTTGGAAAATCCGAGTTTCAGTTTTCCTCAAGAAGCAGATTCAAACCGATAATGGTCATTTCTGTGCCGATTTGCAGCAGTCTCTACCGCCAGCTTTTGCAAAACCCGGTTCTATCCGTTACCTTCAAGACCCTTCGAGAGAGAGCAAATTTCAATTCCCTGTTGATTGCCCCATAAGCCCTGGTGGCTATTGCGCCGATTTTTTTGGAGGCAGAGGAACTCAACTTGGGACTAACGTTTACGCAACTGAGGAACCAAACGGCGCGAAATTCAAATGCAACGAGAAGCTGCTGCTGAACAGCCTGCTCTTGGGCGATACAGTAAGAATGGCGGGAAAGGAGCAAAATCCACTCGAACTGAAACTAAACAAAGAAGAAGACCCTGACAATTTGGCTTTAAATGAAGATTGCAGAATCGGGTTTGTACTGGAGACAGAGGTAGTGCAAAAGACAGTTGAAGAACTGGATTTTTCAGGCCAATTAGCCGAAGTTGATGTCAATCTTCTCGATCTTATGGACGAGGCCCTAACATTATCTTAGTTGATTTTATCGAATCGTTTGAAAACCTAAATAAATTTCTTTTTCAATCGCAAAATTTTGAATTAAAAAAAGAAATACTTATGATGTACAACAGATGGCGCTCTTATGACGTCTATAACTATTTAGCAGACGACACAGGATTCAACGCAACGGAACGAAATGCACAAGCGTCTCTATATACCAAGAACCTTGTTGTACTTTGTCTGATGTTTATTGTATTGTATTAACTGTCTTTTCGTGACGGTTGATCTAACTCTACCTTGCAAAGCGCTTGAATAAAGGACCGGTTTGCTTTTTTACCACATAAGGATTGTTAGCAAAAAATGTCATTGTTTCGTAAACCAAAGAAAAATCTGCGACAGAGGATGGTCGATAGGGATGAAGATGAAGTCGACAAGGAGGTGGAACAGGCAGAAAGCATCAGAGTTATCAAACCCGAGTCGAAACAGAAAAAAACGGAGAAATCGGATGACTCGGCGAAGAAGAAAACATTGTTAAGCTTTGAACACGACTTGGAAGCTGACGATGCTGTGGAAGAGTTCCAAGTCAAGAAATCGATCCAGAGTCGCCGAATCTTAAAGAAGCTGAACCAGGAGAGGAAGCAGCGGGAAAGGGAAACGAAACCCGCTGAAGTTCCTGAGACGCCTTTGGAAGAAGCCGCACCTGTTATCGTTAAGTTAAAGGACGATGAACTCAAGAAAGCCAAGGATTCGGTTACAATCTTAACTGGACGAGAGGCAGAAATGGCTGGGTATGAGTCACATTCCGAGGAAGAAAATGAAGACGATAATCAAGGAGTTCGTTTCCGCCAGCCCGATCCTTTCCGTCGTCTACTCGAACGTAAATGCAGCCTCGTTAGTGTTCAGTTGGCCTAGATGTCAGTAAACATATGTTTTTTGTCTCAACAGGAGGTGGAATCCCAGACGCGGCCATGATACACGCGGCCCGGAAGAAACGTCAACAAGCTAGGGAGCTTGGTGGGACAGCAGACTTTATCAGCCTGGCCGAGGGCCAGGGTCGAGCTGAAACGGCACGCCTGGTTCGCGAAGACGAGAACGACAAGAGCGACGAGGAAGAGGGTGAGGGGACTCGTTTAGAGTTTTCTGTCGATCTAGAAAAGAAAAATCAACAACAGAGGAGGGAGGCCTTCTTAGCCGCAGAACAAGACGGTACACAAGTTTGTAATTTTGCTGGGTTAAAAAAATGAATGAGTCTCATTTCTAGGGAGCCCCGTGCCGAGCGATGAGGTGGACGAGGATGCCGAAAACTGGGAGAACCAGCAAATCCAGAAAGCTATACGGCAACGGCAGCTTGAAACTGTCCAGCGGGAGTCTCTCTACGACGCTTCCAGTCCCGTCTCGTCCTTCCAGCAGGCCAAAGTCACAAGTGCCGCGACTGGCACTGTCCCGAGGGCCACGATCCCAGTCTCAGTTCTGACTTCTTCAGCGCTGGTGCCTAATTCGCAGGAACTGTACCAAAAGTTGAAAACCAGGTATTTATTGACACGTTTAATAACCTTTATTTATCTGAATTCGAAATTCAATTGGTTAGGTTGAACTCGCTGGACGAAGTGCACAGACGACATGTTGGCAACTTGGACGCATTACGTGGTGAGCTGAAGGGTTGTCACGAGGCAGTCGAGCAGCTTCGCTTGGACCAGCCGCGCCTGGGACAGCGATTCCGCTTCTTTCAAGAGACGCGTGGGTATGTGCACGACTTGGTAGACTGTCTATCCACCAAGGTAAACAAACACATAGCCAAAGAATATATATATTTTTTTTAAATGAGACAACACAGTAAAGAAAAAGTCTAAGCACACCCTTAAATGACATTCCAGATGGCCATTAATCAACTTAATTAAATGTCACTTTTAAAAAGCAATTCTCATAGCTTCTTGCGNATGACATTCCAGATGGCCATTAATCAACTTAATTAAATGTCACTTTTAAAAAGCAATTCTCATAGCTTCTTGCGTTTCTTTCCAGTTTGGTGAGATAGACCCTCTGGAGAATAAATGGGTGGCGCTTCTGGGTCAGAGATGCCGAGAACTGGTCGAACGGCGCCGTGCTGACGTCCGCGATGAAGCGAGCGACTGCGCAGGTACCGGAATCGCAAAGTCGGGCGATCCGGAAAAATTCCGGCGTACCGCTGAGCGGGAACAACGGCGGCGGAAACGGGCAGAGAAACGCAGGGATCCCGATCACAAGGACGGCCTCTCCTCCGACGATGAAATGGACGAGAAACAGTCGAGTAAAATTTGCAACGACATTGGTAATTTACTCAAATAGTGTCAGTCTTAGAATTGATGTATTTATGTTTTTATTTCCCAATTTATTTGACAGTTCAACTGCAGCAGGAATGCCGTACGGTGTTTTCGGATGTCGTCGAAGATTTCAGCAGCCTGGAAGAGATAACCCGCCGTTTTGCCAACTGGCGCCGTGAAGAAATGAATTCGTACCGCGACACCTACGTCAACCTCTTCCTTCCGCGCGTTTTGACTCCCTTCGTCAGGCTGGAGCTCATTCAAATGTCCTGGAACCCGCTGGAGAAAGGAGTGCGTCTGGAACAGATGGGGTGGTACCGCGTCCTCCTCAAGTACGGTTTAAGCCGTTCCGAGACCGCTGAACAACTCAAGACAGATCCGGACAACTGTCTTCTATCTCGAGTTGTAGAACTTGCTGTTGTCCCCTTAATGACCAGCGTGGTGCGTGCTGCTTACGATCCTTGCTCTGCTGTACAGACCAGCAGCCTCCAGAATCTCATTAGCGGGTTCGTTCAGGATTACCCGACTCTAACCGGATCGAGCAAAGCAGTTCAGCAGCTTTTGGGAGCCGTCAAGGAGAGGATGGAAGCTGCTCTGGAGGGTGACGTCTTCATTCCGTGGCATTTTGCTTCAAAATCCCCAGGATTCGTCAGTCGACAGCTCTGGTCAGCTGCTAAACTGCTGCGCAACATCCTGCAGTGGCGCGATGTACTCTCCGACTCGGTTGTACGAAACCTAGCCTTGGACCAACTGATGAAACAGCTGGTCTTTGCCCTAAAGATGATATCAACATCCAATCCTGCTAACCCACTCCCACTTGACTTGTGCTGGTATTTCGCCCCCAGTCTTCCGCAGCACTGGCTGGGTCCTCTGGCTCCCGGTTCGCAGCAGCTGCAGCCTTTGATCGAAGTAGTCATGTCGGCGGCGCGCAATGCGGACACTTCAGCCACTACTGGAAGGAGGACGGTCGAGAGGGTGGCCAAGCTGCTAACCTCTCTAAATGCCCGAGCTGAAGCGCAAGAAGTCTTAGCTAAATATAAGTAAATTTTTGTCGCCTTACCTCTCCTGTTCCCCTCGCCCTGCTGTTTCTTGGACGATTTTATATTATCCACGAGGAAAATAAACCAATTTCATTTGAAAATCCTTTTGTTTTATATTTCCTTTTCTTAAATTCAGCTGAAGGGAACAAAAAGGCACTGGAAGCCTAAACTTACGTTGTGGGTTAGCCCCCGAAAACAATTGTATCGAAAACCATACTTGGAAGGGGACACTTAATTTTCTGCAGAGATCTTTTCACGTTTCCTTATAAAATCGAAAGGGAAGGAAAAAAAAAAACATAGAAGAAAAAAAAACGCAAACTAGGGTTTCATTAATTTTGTGTTTTCATTATTAGTCAGTTTTTTTGTCGTTTCTTTGTTATTCAAAGAGTCCCTGAGCAGCACGCGTAGGTTTTCTGACCCGGCCGCGACTGCTGACACTAGCAGAAGCAGGTCTGGTATCACTTCCGTCGTCACTTTCACCGTTCTCCATGTCGCGGAACCTCTTGGCGGCTTCTTGTGCAGATTTGCGGCTCTTGCGACGACTCGCCGGCTCCTCGTCCTCTTCCTTGGTGCTGCGCTGAGACGCGCTCTTGCGCTTCCGGTGCTCGGCGTCTGAATCCTCGCCGTAGCGAACAGTCCGCTTGCCCGCGTTGCGGGTCCGTACCCGGGGGTTGTGACCATCTTCGTCATCCTCGTCGTCCTCATCACTCAGTTCGCTCAAGTCGGAATCCAGCGGTCGCTTCGGGGGTCGCCGGACTCGTTCGGACCGTCGCAGACTTCCTCCGTCGCCGCCGTTGGCTACACTGCCGGACGCGCTAGACGAACTCGACGGCCGGGCATCGTTTCGTGCTTCACTCTCTGAACCGCCATCATTTTCCCTTTGTTGTAAAAAAAAAAAAAAAAAAAAAAAAAATATATATATATATATATATACATTTGCTACTTATAAGTTTTAGCTTAAATATATATAATGTATAATAAATATAATAAATAGCTGGAAAAAACACCGAGGTAAAAGACTTACTCCTGTTTCAATTTCTTTTTCGCTGGCGCCGCTTTCTTCTTAACTGGAACTCCTTCATCCTCTGAAGACGACCCTGAAGAGGACGATGAAGACGAAGACGACGATGAATCTGAATCCTCCGAGTCTGACTCGCTCTTAACTTTGCCTTTCCGTAAAGGGTTTTGAGGTGGGCTCTGGGCAGGCTATACAAAAACGCGTTTTTCTAATTAATGTTATTTTAAATGAATATTATTAAGGTTAACCATATAAATCATAATAGTAATTTGAAATAATAACTAATATATGGTCTTGCGTTTACATATTATTCGTAAACTGAGTAACAGAAGTTACTTAATCGCACGCGGTAAACTCATCCCACGATACTTTAGTTCTTACATAATTTTAATTTAGGCTATTTCTTATTGGGATTTGCCCATACCTGAGCGCCGTCTTCGTCTTCGCTTTCATCCTCCGAGCTCATAATGCGGCGTTTGACCGCTTTACGAGGCGTTCCATTGGCTGCTGCTGCTGCTGCCGCCGTCTTGGACTGGCCAGTCACACCGCTGGGTCCCGGCTGCGGTTCGTCATCAACGTCGACATCCGAAGAATCGTCGTCGTCGTCATCCTCGTCGTCAAGGATCCTCCTCTTGGCGCTACCGACGCCGTTGGCCGAATTCGTGTTGGCTACGATCATTTCACTGGAATTCTTGCGGCTCAAGACGATCTTCAAGCTCGGTTTCGAGTCGCCGTTAGTTGTTAAGCTCTTCCCCTTCTTATCCTGTGAAACAGAGAAAAAGGTTAACGCACTGAAATCTCCATTTAACTTTATTACATGCTAATGTGTTTTTGATTAGTAATCAGTTAAAATTATACCTAGAATTCAACAAGAAATAAATCAGTAGGTTTAAATACCTTTGAATTTTTCAGATTCTTCCCCTTGTTTTTGGTGTCGTTGGATACCGAGCTGCTCTTGTTGCGTTGGGTCTTCGAGGAGCCGTTGCCGTCCGCTTGGTTAATGATATGTTTTTGGCTCTTGTAGGCGTGCATGATGGGCCTGATGTGCTCCTCAAAAGCCGCGGCCAGCCGCACCGTCATGGCGTAGATGCGCGATTTCTTGTTGGTGTTGTAGTTCTTCGAGTTCTCGAATATCAAACGAACGTCCTTGGCGAATTCTTGCGGACCGACATAGTTGTCAACCTTTCGTATAGAAATAAAAAGACACGTCTTAATTCTGTCGCTAAAATTAATACAAATCTATTTTTATATAATGAATTGTCTTTGTCGAACTAACAGAGCAACGGGTGCAAACATGTAATGTAGTTTTTAAATTGATTAAACGTGTACCTGGAGTTGTTCACGAACAGTTTGCAAGTCCATGGGATGGTCGATGATCTGTTCGTAGTCTGGGTGGTCCAGGACGTTGACGGGTTCCCGAAAGGGTACAGCGTCTTCGCAACGCCACAGGACATCGAGCAGCTCCTTGCACTGCTGCTTCCAGTTGAGGGCCGCAGCTGCTGCCATACGCGTCTTGATCCGCTGTTCTTTAGTCCGCTTCTCCAGGTCACCAACCGCTTCACTGTCCCTGCAACGAAACAAAACAAATATAATTTAATTATGATAACATACTAACAATAATAATACAAATAACAAACATCATCAGCATCATATGAACAAGCTTCAACTGAATTTATAATTTGGAAAACGAAAACGGATTGAAAAATAACTTGTAGAGAAGGATATTACGGATCTTTCGCCGGAGACTGTGGCGAACTTTTCCTGCTCCTCAAGCGGTTACTGGACGACTTCTTGCCACTTTGCGACGCTGTCGAGGGCCCCGCTTCATTCTGGTCGCGGTACTTTTCAACGAGCTGATGGTAAGTGGCTGTAATATCCTGTTACCCACAAAAATCAGAATATTAACACACAAAAAATTTAACTTATAAAACTTCTGTGAATTGCAAAAAAAGACAAACAAGTAGCGAATATCAAAGGATCTTACGACAGTTTCTTGGTTGCGAATAATCTCCAGGCAGAGGTCTGTAATCACCGAAGCGTTTTTCACAATCGTCGATCCGGCTTCGTTGAATTTACAGGCATTGGTGTAAACATAGCGAACATCGTACTGCACCGCAGTGACTCGTCTATAGAATCGATTCTCCAGGCGCGCTTTAATGGTCGACAGATCGATAGGGTATTCGACAATGTAGGCGTACGAAGGGTACATATTCAAGTCGACTGGTGCCACGAACGGTTCGGCTATCGCCAGGCTCATTACCTGACTGAGACCCTGGGCAATGCGCTGACATTCCGCGTCGCGATCGCCTCCCGGTGGCCAGTCCTCCGCTCGCGGTTGGTACAAGGTGGCGGCAATTTCCTCAGGTAAAACAGGAACTCCCGCTCCAGGATTGGCCGGTCTTCTTTCAGGATCGATAGGTTCCAAGTCCCAGGGCCCCATACGGTCGCTCTCGCCGTTATCCCAGCGGATCCGGTAGCAAAGGAACATGGAATCAGGGTGCTCGGTGCTGTACGGATCCTGGGCATCGACCTGTCCCTCCCACCAGAGGTCATCGATGATGGTCCTGAAACGATCGCCGGGTTTCCAGTTGCGTTGGACGGCGAGTTCGTAGGTCTGGCGCAGGACGAGGAAGTCCAGGACGTCGGCCATGTCGTGGTACTTGATGGTGAAGGACTGACCGGTGAGTGCTCCCGTCTGAGGATCGATCCTCCCCAGTTTGAGGCAACACAAACGCGGCGGTTTGATTTCGTACTTGATACCGATGACCTTGACGATTTCTTGCTGGTTTATTTCCTAAACAAAGCAATCAAAATGTAAAATCCAGGCTGAATTATGTAAAACCAACAAAGAACATGCACTTAAAGAATGAATAATAATTAAAATTCTAAAAAGTAAGATCAATCGAGGATCGAATACCGTGTTCCTCGCCCACGGTAGCGACCGTTCGTTCAGCTCATAGACGTTCTTGTTCTTGACGGCGTCAAGGTAGAGTTCGTGACCGTGCCGGAAATAGACAATCTCGTCTCCCATCTGCGGGTAGTAAGGAGTTCTCCGTGGGACAACTTCAGAGAGCCATTCGGAAGGGCGGAAACTTTCCGGAATGCGATCGAATCCTCCAGCTCCAGGTCTAGAAAAAATTTCACAACTTCAAATACATTCCCCTTCAATAAGCAGAATTTGAACTACAACCTTGGAATAGTCACTTTCTTCTTTCTAGCAGGTGTCTGGTTGCTTTCTTCAGCGTCCTCCTCATTGGCAGCTGCTGCTGCTGATGTCGAGGCCACCGCCGCCGGGCTGGTGGGACTGGGTGAAGGATTAGCGCCCTCATCGTCGCTCGATAGGTAACGCGGTCTCTGGTAAACTTTTCTTCGGTTACGCGTCGGAGGCTCCAGATTGATACCCGCTTCGGCAGTCCAGTCGGAATAGTCTGACGAGGATGAGGACGAGAAGCTGGCGCTGTCGGAATCGCTGCTGCTGTCATTCAAGATTTCACTGGCCAACTGTAAGTAATTCACACACAAAAATAATAAGAATAAGAGTTTTAACTGGATGTAACGTAATTTACAAGTTTGAAAATCTATCATTCTTAAAATTATAATTTTAGAATTTTTAAACATATTAACATTAAATACCAGAACTAATGAGTAATTTGAAAAAATTACGAATGAATTAGTGTAATTAAACGCTTAAGAATGTCCATTACAAAATACAATAGGATTTACCTTTACATAGTGATAATCATTTTTTAGTATTATGAAATACTATACAGAATTTAACGTTCGAAAACAAAATTCAAAATCAATCATTCCGAAGAAAGCATAAGAGTTTAATCAATATTGTCATTTTCATTTCTAAAATTTAAATAGAAGGGCGAGCACGTTACCTCGCTCGCACTGCCGCTCTCGTCGGGGCTACTGGACAGCCTCCTCCTCTGTCTGGTTTGACTTCTCGTCTGCCTGCTGTTCTCCGGTTCGTCATCGGAGCTGTCGACGTCCTCCTCCTGTTCCAACACTCTCCTGGAGCGTCTCTCGGTTCTGCGTCTTTCCGGTGGATGTTCCTCGCGCTCCGAGGACGACTGACGAACGACCGCTCTGTTACGCTGCTGCTCTCTCTGTCGCTGTCGGCCCTCGTT
>JAIQCU010000787.1:0-37315 GCA_022114935.1 Leptestheria dahalacensis
AGGGGCGCGCCACCCGTACCCCCCCCTTCGTTACGGCACTGGAGCTATGTATACTTTACCCAGGGTTAGATATAGGTATGGACGTCGTACGTGGTAAACAGGTCAACACCTTTGAAAAGGTTCTGCACCACTGCGCTTTCAAGTTCTCCTCTTTGGCTGGGTTATACTGCTAGCAGGTGTTTACGAACCCTTCAACTCACGTCGCTCCGGTTGTCTGGCTCTATTATTCTTTCACAACCGATGGAGAAAAAAACAGAAAAAAAAGATAAAAGCTGTATACTGCGTCGTACCATATACGTCATGTTATAGATAGATCTAATATACGGCGCAAAATAGGTCGAACAGAAGCGGTATATCAAGAGATCACTTTTTATTCAACCAGTCTCAGTTATTAGGTCAGTCTCCTAATATCTCCACAGACTTCAAGAAGGAAACTGTAGAATGCATTTCATGTCATTAGGATTTGCAGACTGCTGATGCGTAACGTGACAAACTAGCTGATTGGTTCAAAAACATGCGGAAGCGTGACAACCATCACACAAGATATGCTAGACTCGAATTTCGTGGTTACAATATGCGCTTAGACAGTTAACTTAACTGCCTTGGCGATGGCTATATCTGTAAATAGGAGGGGGGCTATTTAGTTCTACCCCGCCGAATCCATCCTAGAATCATCCAGTGTTGCGTATCGGTGAAAATTTTTGTATTTGCTACCGTTACCGCTACTTTAGAAGCTGACAGATAGTTACCGTTACAGATACATTTTAGAAGACAGTAGACCGCTACCGATACCGTTACTTTTTTCGCAAATACAGATACTTTACAGATACAGTTTTAAACATCTTTAAAAATAAAATTCATCAACGCAATTTCAGCATTTAACGCAGTCTTTATTTCTTTTTAATAAGAGAAGTTTCTCGAACAGCTGTGGCTTTAGTCGGTTGCGTTTTGCGCTCAAGATGTCTTGACCAAGACTGAAGACTCGCTCAATGTTCCCAGACGATGCTGGGATGCAGAAAAGGTAGCGAACGTACTCTGCTAACAGANTTTGGTATCGGTGCGATACCGCTACACCAGATTTTCCATTGTAGCGGAATACCGCTACAGATACTCAAAAAAGTATTTGCAAATACACAAATACCGTTACATCGATAACAAATACACAACACTGGAATCATCATATACTTGCATCGATAATCAGGCGTTTCTACTTTTCTTTTAACCTATTCACAGTAAGTTAAACAACAATGCCAGAATTTAAACATATTAATTAACTTAGTTATTTAAATTTAAATGTATACCAAAACCAATTCTGATCAGTTCTGGTTTAAACTAAGGGTAATCATACAGGACAGTGCCACCTAGCGGGTGATTTCCGCACTACGTGCAGAATTATTCATTATGTTTATGTGTAGGCGGTTACTCATTTTAAAACGAGTTCGTGTTACTCGATATACGCCGCTATAATTTGTACGTACAACTGAAATTCTGCATTGTATCCGACAACAAACAGTGGTACTTAGAACAGCTATTAAGTACATAGTAAGTAGGATTACCGGAACATCGATGGCCGAGTTGACAGTGTTGTATGCATACACATGAAAGTTTACGGATTGCATAGAGGTATTTCGTCCAGTTCGTTGGCTGTACGTTATTAAACTTGGTTATTTATTTCTGATCATAATAAACAGCTTTATTTAGGTCTATATAATGAAGTGACGCTAGATTTATAGAGCAATATCCTTCTTATTACAGGAGACACATCTGTTTCTGTTAAATTTTGATGTTGATGGCATTGGGTTACATGGCACCTGGATGAATGCATAGGGTACTGGCTAAACTAAAGTCTCCAACAGCAACTATGTACGAAGCTGCGGAAAGTTCACCTCAGCG
Source organism: Leptestheria dahalacensis (assembly GCA_022114935.1). Lineage (NCBI taxonomy): Eukaryota > Metazoa > Arthropoda > Branchiopoda > Diplostraca > Leptestheriidae > Leptestheria > Leptestheria dahalacensis. The sequence goes on from JAIQCU010000787.1 coordinate 1,894, forward strand.
TGCTTCTGCCAGCACCTGCACGAATGAGCCAGCAGGTCTCTCGCAGCCTTTGGTATCAGATGCCACTGTTGTGAAAGAAGCTACGGCAAACGGAGTCTCGGAAACAGACGCGATCCACCATCGTCTTTCAGGGCTGCCTAGGTGAATCTCGTTACATATGCTTACAAGACTTTTACCTTAATCTTAACTCGTGGCAACTATAGTTCAGATAGCGTTTCAAACTTGGCCAGTGCAGTCATGGACCAAATGGAAAATGGAGAATCTTCCAAAACGAAGAAGACGAAGAAGAACGATACAAAGCCAAGAAAGCCAGGGAAGAAACCCACTGAGAGAAAGAAGCCAGGTTCGAAGAAGGTAGCCGACAAGCTGGATAGCGGGAAAGCATCCACGAAGAACAAGAAAGCCTCGGTGGCAAAGGTTCGGGAAGGAGCGGACAAACCAGATATACCCATCGCGGAGCCTCGTTTACCCTATTTGAGGGTTGAAGGACCTTTGAATTCACCCAGTTTCGTCAAAATTGTCAACAGATTGCAAACGGTTGGTTACTTTGGTTTCATACTTTACAAACGGTTAATAAAAGTAACAATTTTAAATATGATAATAATAATAAATATAAGAACATAACAATGAGAATCTAAAGTCACATTTAAATTTTGAATAGGACGAAGAGCAACAGAAACTGCTGACCCACCGTTTGAAGTCCTCCGCACAAATCACCGATGAGCAAACCGGACTCCGGGCACGCGGCACGAGTTTCTTCGTCAGCGCCATGTCGGAGAACTACGACGCACATCACCGAGATCCTTCATGGACGTGCGTCTTCTGTTACCGACACTCGCACGCCGACCTGCTGGGTGATCTCTACGGCCCATACTTTCTCGATGTAAACCAGTTAATTTAACATTTTCTAGAGTTAATGAATAACCTTTAATTATTATAATTTTATTTGATGTCGAACTACAGTTACTATCGGTTGTTGTAGGTGAATCCGGATTTGGCAGCGGGGAGTTCAAACGATGTCGCTACCGCAGCCCCGGTCGCCAGGAGGAGAAACTCTTCGGCGAAGGGCCACAGACGTCACTCGGAGAGCGGGGCGAACGGTATTGGAACGCCGGCCTCCAACGTCAGCCACACAAAACGTCGGGACGTTTGGTTTCACGAGGATTGTCTCGTCTGGGCGCCGGGAGTCTGTTTCGTGGCGCCCAAACTGCTGGGATTGGACTTGGCCCTCCAGGAAACCCACGAAATGGTCATTAGCAAGATTGTCAATTATTTTGTAATTCCATAACCTTGTATTAAAATAATGCAATATAACTCTTACTAACTAAACTAATTAGTTAACAATGATCATCATTTATATGGTATTTTTTTCTTGCATTTTGGATTAATTATGAGAAAATAATGCTACTAATGAAATAGCATTTAGCACAAAATTGATATAATACGATATAATCGCTATTAAGTAAACGGTACTCTGATTATACCAGTATTGCAAATTACGTATGTAACAGAAGTCAAATAAAACTGTTCATTCAGTTATCAATTTTTTCGTAGATCTGCGATCACTGCAGCAAGAAGGGGGCGCACATCTTCTGTCGCTTCCCCGGCTGTCAACAGCGGACCCATTTCCCGTGCGCTCAGGACCACGGCTGGTCTCTCCAAGAGGCCACCTTTACCGCCTTGTGTCCGCTCCATGAACAAGTGCCTCTGTAATCTCACATACTGTGCAGGGCCAGTGAATGACACAACCAGGAAAATCTCAGTATTCTTGCAGCTCAGTTTTTGTACAAAAATTTCGGTTTCGAATTGATGTCGAGAAATTAAACTGTCTCCCTTTTTTTGTAACTGGTAGTTTACTTCATTTAGTTAAGCAGTTATATTTAATTTAAGTTTAATTTATACACTTGTTTAAATACATCATCTATATGGTGTTCCAGCGAAATTGCGAACATTAGATTAGGTTAGATAAATACGCTAAATATTAATTTATTTAAAATCTTAATTTGAAATTAATAATTTAGGTTACAAAGTACATTTGAGACCCGGAATGTGAAGATTGGTAGTAGATTCATTCCAGAATGGGTTACGCAATGGGAACCTATACACAGCGTGGGTTAAGCTACACAAAAACCTTCAAGGTCGCCCGGTTAACTTGATCAATCTTTGTCCCGTCTCGGTACCGAATAAAGTAATACCCGGTCTAATGATTCTTTTACTTCATTCAGATTATAATTAATTAATTATAAAATTAGAAGTGGTTTAAAAAAAAAACTGATGAATCGTCAAAATATTAACGTGAATAATATTTGATTGAATTACATAACAAGTTAATATTGAATCAGGTGAAACAGGATAAAAACGGAGTTAATTTATCATATGAAAAATAATAAAATTACACATCAAGTCAAGCTAATGGGGTGGCTAATTAACACAATTAACAAGATGACATCAAACTAATTAATTAGTAAGTAGATAATTTAAGTCCATAGAATAACAAAGGACAACACGGAAGTTCTAAAAATAGATATCCTTTCTTTGTTACACTTTACCTATTTTATTTCTTTATAATTTTTTCCACCGGGTTCACGGCTGAACGTCAGAAAAGTGAGGCTCTCTTGGCGTGGCACCCCGCTGCAGGGCGAAAAACTCGAACCAAAAGGGCAATACGGATTCTAACGATGGCCGAAGAAACAGCACCACGCCCCGTCAAAAACCTTGAAGGTCTTTGACGCGGAAGACTCACAGACACTGCCGCTGCTGCACGCGGTTCGTATAAAAGCTGCAGCGTATCCGCAGCTAAGGCATCAGACACTCGTCTCCTCTGCTCTCCAAGCAACTAACACGCGAAACAACCAAAATGCACTCGGTAAGTTTAATCTTCCAAACTTGAATCCAACTTTAAATTCAAATAGCTAAACTGGAATCCAAGTTTTAAATTTGGCGCCATTTTTTGAATTATAATAATTAGTGAAGTTTTTAATTAAATTTGTTATTTCAACTGTCCAGTTCGCCGTTCTCCTCGCCCTCGTCGCTGTCGCCCAGGCCGGTTTCGTCCCCTTCCCGGCTACCACTCTCCTCCGCGCTCCGGCTCACGATAGCGCCATCATCCGCAGCGACCGCCTGGGTGGCAACTTCGCTTACTCGGTCCAGGAAGGTCACGCCTATGCCGCTGTCAGCCCGGTCATCTCTCACGTCCGCTCTCCGGTTGCAGTGTCTCACTCGATCGTCCCCCAGTACGTCCCTGCTCCCGTCGCCCAATTCGCCCCCGTCGCCCAATTCACCCCCGTCGCCCTCGAAGCACCCAAGGTTGAGATTAAGCAGATCGAATCGCCCAAATTCGAGGTGAAGACCTTCCCTGCCTTCTCTTACGGTTCCGTTGCTGCCTACCCCGGAGCTCCCTTGGCTTACTCTGGATACCCCTTCATCCATGCCGGTGCTCCCCTGGTCCAGGTTAAGACCGCCGAGGAGAAATCCGAGTAAAACGACCCGTTTTTGGACACCACCTGCTTGTATAGATCGAAATACGTCTCGCAATCAAATTGTTTTGAAAACACCCACCCTTCTCCCAGTGGCATTGGCTCATGAAATAAAACTCAACTTTTTTCAGTAAAAATCTTTCGTTTCATCTATTTTGCAATTTATTATTTAATTAAATATATGAATAACATGGGAGTTCATTTAATTATCATGAGTCTGTTTTAAGATATTAATTGATGATAACCATGAATTTTTGTTAAAGAACTTAGTGATTGAATTCCAATTTAATTGCAACTAATTTCTTTGATATTTAAGTAATCGTGAGAATTTTATTTAATTAATTTAAGATTATATAAAAAATTAACTGAATTATGTTATTCGAATTCAAATAGCGTAGATCAATGACAGCAAGTCGTGTATTGACCTTGAGAGTGGTAATTCTCACAGAATCTCAAGGTCGTTTCCATGTTTTTTTCCGGTCTAATTTAGCCAGGGTGTGGTCTTTTGTCCGCCTCGGGGGGATTCCAAAACAATCCCGGAACTGAGAATAGAATCTTTAACTTAATTGTTATCAAATTTTTATTAATTTTTTCAGTAATTAGCCCAAAGTATTGGTTTCATGAGACGATATTAGAAATTCCGGCGACGACTGAAGACGCGAGTGCCTCCTCGGGGACCACGACCTCGTCCGCCGCCTCCCCTTTCCCCCGGAACCGAGTCGTTCCTGCTGCTGCTGGATGTCCGGAGATCGGCGGAATCGGGTTTCAGGTTCCGCACGTCAACATTCCGCACCTGCACGGTTGAACAGGAAAATGAATTTGGATAGGATTTAACTTTACCCTGTCAATTCACGTGTTATTGTAATTAGATAAACTTAATTTGACTAATTCATGTTTACATGATACAAGCGAATTTTATTAACGTTAATTCACTAAAATTTAATCCGTTGAAGTTTAAATTATCATTTACTTATAACTGACAACGCATTTAGTATCTCTTTATACTTTGACCCCAATTTATTATCGTTAATTACAAATCTTAATTCAATAGCCTGATCAGTTAAATTGGTGTTTATTAAAAGATATTAAAATCGTTAAATAATATATATATATATCTATTATAAATTTTTCTGGTGTTCATTAATTAAACCTAACCTTACCAATCCGTTTTCGACGAAAAGCACCTGAGCAGCGCCACTAGCGGCGAACCCTTGAATGATGGCCGGGTAATACTGCAAAAAAAATAAACAGAATAATTGTCAATGACTGCGCTGCAGGTCATTTGCTGACAGGGGAACGGTTGCCCAGATGAACCTCGGTGGTCCGGGGTGCAGGCTTCAAACCTGTAGCTGATTAGCGTCAGAGTGGTTCAATTCCACCTTCTGGGCGAAATTTTTTTCTCCTCAATTTCACTTTTAACCTATGTCACAACAATTCCTCTAACCGTATCATTAACTTTAATTGCTTAATTCTTTCAAATTCGCCGTATTACGTTAAATGTTGTGATAAAATAATGATATTTAGGGATTTAATAAGCCTGTTAATAAAAAAACAGTATTTCATTTACGATATTACAGGTAGTGCCAAAGTTAATGCAACTGGCTAAGTAAAATTAATTAAGCAGTCAATTAAGAGGCTGAAAAAAGTTCAATTAACACATCTTATCCTAATGTACATTTTTTCATGGCGGGTTAATTAAACCAGTAGCATAGATTACGTTATCAGAAGATTCCCATCTAGCGAGGCAGTAATCATCAGGCGCCCACTGCTGCTGTCTCGGAGGCTGCTGTCTTTGAGGTTGCTGCTGCTGCTGCTGCCGAGGTAACTGCTGCTGAGGGGGTCTGCTCGAGGTTTCCGGTTCCTGGTCCAACGATGGCCAGGCGGCAAAGTCTTCAGTCAGTTGCTGAACGGCCCGGGCCGGTTCCGGTCGACTCGGGTATCCACCCCGGGATCCTCGAGCGGGTCGCTGGTGACGTCCACCTCCTCTGCGGTAGCCGCGTTGAGGTTCTTGGTAACTTAATAATAATAATAATAATAATAATAATAATAATACAGTAATTAATAAAATACTTAGTTAAATGATTTATTTAAAAAACCATTTAATTAATCACAAAGTAACTATGCATTTGGAACAATTTATGGTTCGGTATAGTTAACTTAAAGTACTATAGTATATAAATGCAATAATCTAATAATATCATGATGTAATATTGAAATTGAAATAAAAAGAATTACAATTAAATCACTTTGGAGTCCCGGGTTCGATTCCCTACGAAGGTGGGGCAATCAAGGGACTCGGACTCGGGAAGTTAAGTAAAGTTAAGTCAAGAAAAATGTCAAGTAAAATACACGGTCAATATTATTATTATTATTATTATTAAATCACTTTATCAGTTTTATAAATATTAGCATACTATGACTCAAACATACAATACCTAATTGTTACAGGTTAAATATAACAGCTGAAACTTAATGGTTAAACGCCAGTATATAAGTACTTATTACAATTAAATTAAGACGAATATTAAATATAGTAAAATTTTTATTACTGTTCGCGCGTTTCTGCCGATTGCTCCGGTGCAGCAGTTTCGGCTCCTTCGAACCCGACCTGCGGCTGCAGGAACTCGAAGAGGTTTATGGAATCCCGCGGACGCGTGGCTTCCGACTGGATCTCACGGTCCTCCCTGCGGTCCCGACCACGTCCCCGGCCCCGAGGTTCTCTCCTGTAAGTTTCCGGCTTGGGAATCTCCACCTGCATTATTCAATCCAGCAATTTTATTTAATTACCAATGACGTTTTGGTCCTGCCATTGACTTTATCGTAGGTAAACATTAACATTAATTGCAATTAAACATATCTTAGTAATAATTACGTAATGATAATGATAATACAACAATGATTGTATTTAGCATTCATTTAATAAATAGCAATCAATAGAACACGGTAAATGAAAGATTATATCTGACCTGCACACATCAAGTACGGAATCAAAATAGGTTACCTGCTTGGCCGCACCGCCGAATGCTTTCCGCCTCGAACCCGCGTGTTTTGCGGCTACGATAGCCTCGTGCCGCTGAGCGTTGAACTCTTGGTTCTCTTCCCGCTCCCTCTCGGGTTCCGTGGGTTCACCACGCGATTTGGCCCCGTCTTCAGGAAGCTTGAAGTTCAAACGCTGGCCGAACGGGACCCACGGGGGTGGGCCCGTCGACTGCGCTGTCCGGGTGTGACCGACCAGCGACTGATTTATAACAGGAAAATAGTTTATCCGAATCTTAAAAACTTAAAAAAACGGCAAAACCTGCTGAATTCTCCATTTCTCTGCTAAATGTTCCACTTCTCCGCCAAGTAATTCTGTATTGGATGGCGTCAGCAGCAGAAACCCATGAACCACATTGATAGAACCGTTCAAGCGTACTTTGGAACCGGGTGGAATTTTCAAACTGAAATAATAGACCACGGTGTTTTACTCAAAGTAAATGCAATTTGAATTAGGTTTACCTCAGCTTTGGGATATTCTGGTATTCGATCCCGTGGCACGTCGTTTTCCCGTCACTTATCGACACCTTCAGCATCCTCGGAGCCGTGTTCGAGTCTGGCGAGACCTGCGGAGCCGCCACGTTCACAATCTTCTTAACTTGCAGTGCAATAGGTCCTTCTACCTGCAATAATATGTATGTTGAACAAACTTCATGTTTGCAGTTTCTCAAAGCATTTACCTTGGAGACTCGGCCTGAGTTTATGTCGTCAGGCAGGCGGGACTCGCCAAGTTCTTTGAGGTCTTGGTCGAGCACCCATTTCTAAAAAGAATCAGTGAAACTTTCTACATATACAGATATTATTATCTCTAATTCAATTAGTTGTATTTATACCCCCAAACTGTTGATCAGTTTTTGTTTCGGAAGTCCCGTGACATTAGACTCGTGTTCGAGTGCAGCGTCTACCTTTGGCTTGGAAAGGAACCTGGAGAAGAGCGCTTTTTAATAAAACAGTAATCTTTTTCCTGATGTGATAATAATCAAAATTGATATTTTTAAATATTGTTTGTAAGCCAGCCTAACCAGCCCAGTTTTTTCAAGTCGAGCAATTCTCGTTCAAGATCCATGATGTCAAGCGTCGTCCAGGTATTCCTATTACACCCCTGAGATTATCAATACATGGGATTAGGGTAGTTAACAGAAATTAAGTTACTGACTTCAGCTTGTGTATTTATGGTATATGTAATTGGCGGTATACAAGCACCTAATAGGTGAATATGGACTGTTGTTACAAACAAGCACTGGCAGACGGTATTTGCCAGGGACGTTCAGTTACCATAGCAACTGTTAATGAGAATTGCATTGTGCTTTTGCACTTCATTACTTTTATTTTATCTTAGACAAAAAGCTAATTAATTCAATATAATCCTTCATAATAAAAAAATTGACGGCCAAATGTCTTCTTAATTTGACCTTAGGTATTATTCTTTCCTTAATCGATATCCAAGTCCGATAATTGATATTTAATTACGGTACTTATCCATCCATAATTAGTTTTATATATATGGTATCGTTGTTTAATTAAGATTAGATTACAAATATAAAAAAATACGGTGATCGATATTTTGATGTGATCGATACTTTAGGCCATTTGATTCTTTAGAGGAACTTTCCTCGGCATAAGTCAAGGTGCCGTGTGCCTCAAAATGGCCGTACGTTGGTCTTGTCTCTTTGTCTGAAAGTTGTGGGCCCCATAAAACCGACCGTTGCATGGACAACAAGTTCTCGTTTTCAAGGTATCTTCAACGTTAAGGTTTTCTCATGAAAACGATACGATATGGTCGGGTTTTCGAGGTTAAATTTAGACGTTCTAATGAAACACAAACAAGTGTCGTAACGATCTGCGTTGTTTGCCATGGCGGGGCACTTGCGCATTGGGGGCCCTAGAGTGTGACACATTCCTGCTTACGTGTACCTGTCACGCGTCAAAAGAATTGCATTTCGTTTGCATTTCTGTAATGTCCATTAATGTGGGTGCTGTAGGGGGATGAGAGTTTAGTTAGCACTCAACTAACGACAGCTGTTGGCGTTTTCAGGGAATGCGTGACATGTACGTGCAGTGCCAATCGCAGACACAGCAACAGCCTCACCCGCAGCAGCAGCAGCAGACCTACTACCAGATTCACAAGAAACACAAAGTTGATCATGTGCTGCAGCAGCAGCAGCAACACCATCCCGAGGTCATCAGCCTGTATGAAGTCTCGAGCACCACTGGCGGTTGCGGCAGTACCTCGGCCGGTCACCATGGAGTAGCTGGGAGTCAGTCGAGCTACCGCGGTCACAGCGGCATTTTGGTAACGCAACACAATTTTTCTAAATTTCCTAATGAACTAGAAAACAAAAGGCGTTTTCGGTCGTCACGACAGGCAGGAGGGTCTAGTGGAGTGCAGCAGCATTTAGGAGGACATGGAAGTATCGATTGCGACAACAGCCCAGCTTCTTCGTCTTCGTTCACTTCCAAGCAGCCAGGATACGTCCGGACGTCAGCCATCAAGTTACTCGACTCGTATCAGCAGCAGCAGCAGCACCAGAGACAGGGTACCGCTGCAGGTGTAAAGAGGAAACACGATTTTATCACCGAGGAGCAGGTAGATGCCAGATGATCACCAACTTAATTTTTGACCAATAATTAAATTACAATCAACTTAATATGTAATTGTATATTATTTACTAATTGTTTATTTACACAATGTCCAGTAAAAGTAAACCAGTGAGGGGCCAGTTCTGTTGAAGTTGCAACTTAAGTTTTACGGGGAAATAGACCCAGTTTACTAGGCCAACCAATCCGGTTTTAGCAGCTTGAAATATTGTACATAAATGGGGTCATTTGTCTGCTGGGTTAATCCCGTCATTGGTTTCGCAACACTGTTGGGTGCCGTTTGGAGTTTTGACAAAAATGGCCAAGTTGAAAGTTGTTTTACGCAATTCCCCGCAGCCGGAGATTGTAGCCATGACCGCGACGCATAAGCAGCAGCAGCACGTGCAGCAGCAGCAGCAGGCTGCTGTGGCACCGCAGGGAACTTCGTCGGCCGACGGCGACTACCAACTTGTGCAGCACGAAGTTCTCGGGTCCCTGACCAATCAGTATGAAGTTCTCGAGTTCTTGGGACGTGGAACTTTTGGACAGGTAAATCAATACATTCGCAAATCTTTGATAATATGATATTTTCATTTATTTATTGAACTGAAAATGTTTTTTAAAATTATCTGTTAAATTAATTAATATTATTGTAATTCTAATTACTATTTTAATTATTATTGCTATTTTATTTGTTGTATAATTATATTATTGTATTAGTTATTATTATTAGCTTCCATTGGTCAATGTTAAATTGCTTTTTACGTTTTATGTTTATATTTTTAAATTTTTTTTTACTGTTCAATTTGCAGGTGGTGAAGTGCTGGAAGAAAGGGACAAACGAAGTGGTGGCCATCAAGATTCTGAAGAACCATCCGTCGTACGCGCGCCAGGGCCAGATCGAAGTGAACATTCTGTCGCGCCTCAGCCAGGAGAACGCCGACGAGTACAACTTCATCCGAGCCTACGAGTGCTTTCAGCACAGGAACCACACCTGCCTGGTCTTTGAGCTTCTCGAGCAGAATCTTTACGATTTTCTCAAGCAGAACAAGTTCAGCCCGCTGCCCTTGAAGTACATTCGGCCTATCATGCAACAGGTTAATCTTAATACCAAACCCACTCAATATGTATACAATATAATAACATAGAACGATATTGAAGTTAATGAAATATTATGCGTAAATTTATATTTTAATAATACTGTAATAACCGAAAATGATGTAAAGTTAATGGAATAATTTCCAAGTTAAAGTAAAAAAAAAAATTAATGAAATGGTAACCGTAAAACGATATTCAAGTTAATTAAATATTGACAGTTAAATTCAAATTTTTGTTATAATTTTTCAGGTTTTGACGGCCCTGATGAAACTCAAGCAGCTGGGTCTGATTCACGCCGACCTGAAACCGGAGAACATCATGCTGGTGGATCCGGTCCGCCAGCCGTACCGAGTCAAGGTCATCGACTTCGGCTCGGCATCGCACGTCAGCAAGGCCATTTGCAACACGTACCTGCAGAGTCGCTACTACCGGGCGCCCGAGATCATTCTGGGGCTGCCCTTCTGCGAGGCCATCGACATGTGGTCCCTGGGCTGCGTCGTCGCCGAACTGTTTCTCGGCTGGCCGCTGTACCCGGGTTCCTCCGAGTACGACCAGATTCGCTACATTAGCCAGACGCAGGGTTTACCGTCGGAACGCATGCTCAACTCGGCCACCAAGACCCTCAAGTTCTTTTACCGCGACATGGAGGCCAGCTACCCGTTCTGGAGGCTGAAAACCCCCGAGGAACACGAAGCCGAGACCGGCATCAAGTCCAAAGAGGCGAGAAAGTACATCTTCAACTGTCTGGAGGACATTGGACAGGTAACTTTTAGTGGAATTTTTTAGTGAATTCCACTTGATGAATTAATTAAGCTTAATATAGTTAATTAAGTTGAACTGAGTTAATTGATGTAAAATTGTAATATGATTCTGCGTGAAGGTGAATGTACCTACCGAGCTGGAGGGTGGCGAGCTGCTGGCCGAGAAGGTTGACCGTCGAGAGTTTATCGACCTGCTGAAACGCATGTTGACGATGGATCAGGAGCGCCGCATAACGCCCGTCGAGGCCTTGACGCATAATTTTGTCTCTCTGGGACATCTGATGGATTACGCCCACTGCTCGACGGTCAAAGCCAGCGTCCAGGTAAAAACGGGGGGACCCCACGTTATTATTTAATATTTGTGTAATTACTTGATTTCAAATTAATTTATTCTAATTTACTATTTTATGGTATATATTTATGACATTTTAATTGTAAGCTATTGTGCATTTTATTGTAATTTAAATTAATATGTGGTTTCAGTTTAATTGATTAGAAATAATATTTATAATTGTTTAATGTGTCTAATAAAATTCCTTTCGAATCTAGCTGTACTATATAAATTATTACATTTTCACGTAAACTATATATTTATTACTGTATTTGATTTAGTTTTTTCATTCATTCAGTGAATTACAATAAATCTGTTTTATTTCGTCATCGTTTTTAGATGATGGAAGTCTGTCGACGCAATCATTACCAGCCGCCGAATTCTTTGACGCCGCAGAACCACGGTCCATCGCCGGCCGGTCCCGTCGTTGCCAATTTCGTTCCGGTTTCCAATGGCAACGTAACGTTGACCTTCAACAGCCAGTTCGCCGCCGCAGCAGCTGCCGCCAACCAGTATCCGGCTGCGGCGCTTTACAACGGTCGGTCGGCGGCGGCAGCAGCTGTAGCAGCGCGTCATTACGCTGGAGCCACTGCAGCAGCTCGGGATCCATTTCAGTCGACTTTCTCGCTGCTGTGCCAGCCTGGCTATCAGAACTTGGCCTCGCCGTCGAAACCCATGGCGGTCGTGCAGCAGCCCCAACTTCAGCTGCAGTCCTCGTTGTTGGCTCAGCCGGCTCAGCAGCACTACGTTCCCGTTTCCATGGTTGAGCAGCCGGGCAGGCAAGTTCTGTTAGCCCAGGGAGCTTGGCCCAGCAGCCGCCAGATGACTCTGGTCCCATCCTGGCAGCAGATCTCGACGCTGCAGCCGCAGCTACTGTCTGCCGAAGCACCGGATTGGAGTCGTCAGCTGCTGGTTGACTCGTCGGCGGTTGTGCAGGACCCGCGGGCTATGTTCCCCGTCGAACTGCAGGAAGTTTATGACCCCGTCAGCGTTCTCGATGCAGCAGCCGCCCCCGGGCCGTGGAACCAGCCGAGCAGCAGCAGCAGCAAGAGGAACTCGATGGCTCCTCACAAATCGTCGATGTACCACCTGCAGCAGCCTCAGCAGCAGCACCATAACAGTTATAATGGACAACAGCAGCAACAGCAGCAGCCGAGGAAGGACATTCCTCAGCAGAGTCCGATGAAGAAACGCGTCAAGGAGAGCACGCCCCCGCGCCATGGCTCACCCTCGCAGCAGCAGCAGCACCACCACCATCACCAGCATCAGCAGCATTGGCAGCAAGGTGCCTCTTCATCTTATGCTAACCGTCAGCCGACAATCACTATCGATGATACTCCTTCTCCGACCGTCTCCGTTATAACGATATCGGACTCGGACGACGAATGTTCGGCCGGTGTGAAGAACACGCGCAGCAGCCAGGCCCGCCGTAATATCGTCAGCTGCGTAACGGTGCCGGATAGCGACGAGGAGCACCGCAGCCCGGCTAAAGGAAGCACCAGGCAGCAGCAGCACTACAACTTGGCCAGAGATATCAAGCCCGAGCCTGCTGCTCTACTCATTTCGCAGAAGAAGCGCCTCTTGGCCAAGGCCCAGATGGATTGCATGATGAACAAACCCAAGCAGGAGCCGGACTACAATGAAGCCACTCCGGTCTCAGCCGCTCGTGACTTTACGCTAGACATGCCACAGCACCTAGCAGCACGACCCCAAGCAGCTTACAGTCAGCAACAGCCTAGAGATTACACACACCCGCCTGCTGCTCATCGTCAGCAGCAGCAACAGCAACAACAACAACAACAGTCTCAACAGCACTACTATTCGACTCCCTATAAGAACAGGCACAATCACCGATCCCCGCAGCCTGGAAGCTCCCGAGCGGCTGCCACCGCGCTCTGTCTCTCACCGCAGCAGCCGCTGAACGCCATTGCCGCAGCTGGACAACCCCTGTATCACCAGCCGGAGCTGTATCGAAGGACTCAGCAGCCCCCGCCGCCTGTCCTGGCCCCGCATGGAGCTGTTTATGTGACGACGACGCAGCCCGGAGCTGGTGCTGCTTATCTGAGCGCCGCTGCTGCTGCGCAGCATCAGATTTCAGCTTTTACGGCAAGGTATATAGATAGATGGATCGATAAGTGCTCCGATAGATCTGTGATAGATTGATCGATAGATGGATGGATAGGTAGATTGACAAATGGGTGGATAGAAAGAAAGGTAAATGGATAGATAACGTAGATAGGTATGAAGACAAACGGATGGTTTCGGTAGATAGATTGATAGTCGAGTAGTTAGATGAATAGATAGATAAGAGCTAATGAGATGGGTAGCTGGATAGACAGATTCTTATTGGATAGATAGATAGGCAGAAAGCTACAGTTACATAGACAGGTAGATAGTTAGGTAGACAGACAGATGAAAGGGTAGATAGATAGATGGTAGATAGTTAATCTGATAAGTTCGTAACATAGATCAATAGCCAGACAGGTTGAGAGAGGTATAAAAGTATTTTATTGTTCCACTACAGCACGCTGCCTCCTCCGGCACACCACAGCAGCTCGCGCGCCGGATCCCTGCTGAATTCTGGAGGCCACCACGCGCACCCGCTGCCGGCTCACCTGCAATCGGCCGCCGTTTTTCCTGCCCACCCGCAAGTGACGAGCGGACCGTACGCTGCTTACGCCCCGCTGAGCCCGGCCAAGGCCCAGTATCAGCACTTTTTGTTTGCTGATTAAGAAGGCCATCAGTGCAGAAGTGTTTTTTTTTTCGGAGACGATTTCGGACGGGAAGCATCGAAGTGATTTCTTGGAGAGGAAAAAGACTGGAGGGCGATTCATCCGGAAAGCATTTTCGACATGATTCTGGGGGATTCCCTAAACGGCCCTTTGTTTTTTGGGGGGGATTTCTAGGGGGGAAGGATTCGATACTTAGTCGTCGATAGTGACATTGTATTTTGATTATCCCTTTCTCCTTTAATTCTTTCCCTTTTTGCAGTAAATAAGTATATACATATATATATATATTATCAGCCATTTACGGTTATATATCACAGGGTCGGTGATTATTATTATTATTTTTTGCTCCCTTCGTTTTTTTTCCATCTCTTGGGCACCACCGTTACTAGACAAAACAAGTTTGAAAAAAAATACGCTTTTTGGGTATTTTGACCTGTGTACCTTCTTGATTTGTCAGTGTTTACACATCTAGCTCTTTTGCATTATATCCTCCTCGTCCCTCCCAATGTCTCATTTTCCGAGTTTTGAGTTTTATCGATTTTTTCGGGCGGGATTTCCTTCGTCTTTAGAATTTTTTTATTTAGATGACCACAAATTGTGTGCCTATTGAAGAAAAATTGTCAATTTTTTGAAGAATTTTAACCGTTTGGTGTAATATCGAGTCGGGAATCGTGCCTATCGTCGTAGTGAATGTAGATGTTTGACATATTTGCCCCGCTCCCTCCCCCTTTCGTCTCCTTTTGCTGTCGTGGTGAAAGAGCTGGATAATTATTCATCTTCGATTTTTTTTTGACAAATGAAATAATCCAAAGTTGATCCAATATTTCCTATATTTTTGCGGTGGGTTTTGACTTGCGTTAGTTTGCCTTGCATTAGCGATCAAATAGGTTTCCCCACTTACCCCCCTCCCCCCGTTTTCGGTGTTTATTTCTATTTAGTCGTTTAGGTCTATGGCATTTTTATTTTGGAAAAAAAATTACAATTTTACGATTTTTTTTGAAATTTAGTAATTGAAGATTTTACGGGTGGCGTGTAAACTATTCGTGTCGGAATTGCCCCACAATTTTTTTCTCCTCCCCCTCGCCTCCCCTTTTTCATTAATGACGGATATATCACTATTTGCTGCACTTATTTTTCCCTCTTTTTCCTTTTGGGTGACAAACGCAAAATATATTTAACAGGCTTTGGCTGTGTCTGTCCGCACCGAATAATGTCGTTATTTAAATATTTAGAAAACGTTGTTTGATTATTATTATTACACACACGCAGTTATAAAATGACATAGAATATTTAGATTGGGGAAAGTGAAAAGAGAGCTATAATTGTGAGGAATCTATGATGGTTATGGGTTCTCCGGATTCCAGGATTGTCGGGTAGCGCGAGCTGGTTTTCCTTCCGTTCATAAAACTCGGTGTACGGTGACCTGCATTCCAACAAAGTAAGTATCAGTAATTAAAATTAACGTAAATGTTAAACTAATTAAATTATATCTGTAGCAAAAAAGAAGTGGTTACGTGTTAAGGTTCCGAGCTGAGGGTCATTCTTCATGAATTCTAATAACTGTGCCGTCTTGATTTTGTGATAGGCGTAGTACTGCTCTTCCTCCCACGAAGCCGCCGGATAGGCCAGCTCGCCGCAAGCCTCTTCGTCGAGACCGATCTCCTCTTCTTCGACGGACACGCGGACGAATTTCAACTTCTTCATGATGAAGAAGAGCAGCGAGGTGAATCCAGCGCCCCAGGCGATTAGAACGACAACAGCGATCATGTTGTAGCCTAATATCTGTAACATCAGATTTTTACAATATTAACGTTAAAGTTAAAGTTAGGTGATTCTATTTATGGTTTACCCTTGCCGATTCCGAGTCGCCCTTGAGAAATACTCCGTGGTAGCGCAGCAGCGGAGTCATTAGCATGCCGGTGAAACCGCCGCCGAAATGAATGGGGAACGCGTCGATGACGTCATCAACTGTTCATTCAAGAATCGTATTATATTAGCTGAAAAATTGTATCATCATCGTTAATCAGATGTAAAGCTTGATAGATTGAGAGACCTTTGAAGCGGATCGTAAGAAGTCTGAGTGTATAAAAGACGCAGCCGGCGATGAAGCCGGTAACCCAGGCGGCCCAGGTAGGCATGATGTTGCATCCGGCGCATGAGGAAACCTGGTAAACAAGACCGTGGCGTCAATAGGGAATTACATTAATTATTAGTGATGCAATTAGAATATGATGTGAATTTGTAAACAATGGCGGGTGAATAAGATATAAGAAAACTGAAGCAACCTGAGCTCTTTTGTGGACCGTAAATAGGTTAACCATGCAAGTTGGATGCATAGATAGTTCATTAACTAAACAGGTATGTAGGTTATTAAATAGACTGGTAGATAGATAAATGGAAAGGTAGATAGATAGGCAGAAAGCCACAGTTACATAGACAGGTAGATAGTAAGGTAGATAGATAGATGAAAGGGTAGATAGATAGATTGATAGATTGATAGATCGATAGATAGATGGATTGTTAGATTGATAGACTGATGGATAGATAGATTGATAGATATAAGGAAAGGTAGATAGATAAATAAATAGACAGATAAAGACAAATGGATAGATAGAAGGTAGATAGATAGGTATGTATATATAAATACAAATAGCTAGATAGGTAGATAAATAGATAGATAGTTAGATGGATTAATAGGTTGATGGATTCGTTGATTGTTAGATCGATAGATCGATATACGTAGATAGATAGACAGATACTGAGGTAGATAAATAGATAGGTAGAATAGCAGACAGATAGATAGATTGTTGACTTTGTATCAAGTTCAATTTACTAATTCATCAACTTGTACTAAATACGACTTTACTACCAACAAACTATCGAACTATATTCATCACATTCTCCACTGTCATTCAAAGTTGTCAATAGCCTTCTGACCATAAAGGTTACACAATCACACAGACTCTTTTAAACGTTCATTAAAAGATCACGAGAAACTGGTTTAGTGAGGTTAACACCTTCCAGGAAAATCCCGTATACCAAACTTGTGATTGCTCTCTAATTTGCAATCACGCGCCCTTTGCTCAGCTGGCTCTGATTGGTTGAAAACGAGATTAATCAGGTTACATAAACCAAGCTGATCTTATGATAGAAATCTGGTCTGTGCCCCTTGTCGCTGTTTATAGCTGTGGCGTTTAGATTAGGAAGTGCAATTTACGTTTTAAATGATCTATTTACCAAGCCTGCGATAGATCCATTGATCATCTCCAAGTAGCTCCACTTCTTGTGCCCGTAAGGACTGAACCTGGCGAATAGCAAGTTGCCAGTAGCTCCGGAAGCACCTGCAAGAAGTGTGTTGATGGCACTCAGAGCGACTAAACCGCCATCTCCCGCATGCTTCAGACTCAGTGGGGTGGACATGTTGTACCCGAGGAAGCCGAAGATCAGCAAGTAGGCTCCCACGGCTGTCACCTGAGTAGCCACAGTAAGTAAAGATCATCAACTGTGCTCAGATAGCTTTTTGAATCTGTATAGCTAAGATTATTGCATGTGGTTCTGTGATATCGGTTTAATGGAATTGGATTCTTTGAACCGTTGATCTTTGAATGCAGATCTTGGATTGGTGTGTCGAAGCTACATCATTTGTAAAGGACTTGTGGAACTGTTGTTTAAAAACGTATGGCGACCTATTGGGTTGCAACAGATAGAGACTTACCGTTACGGAATGTCCGCTAATTGGAGTGTCCTTGGATTCTTTGTCTTTGCGGTATCTTCCGTTCCTAGATTCAAGAGAACGTTCATCCTACATTAACAGGGGTTTTGTGTTTAATGTTGGTATTTTACTCGTTATTACTATATCTACATGGACGAGACATATATATGATCACATGAATCTATAGCTCTATCTATTTAAGTAGCTGTTTGTGGATCCGTCTATCTATCTATCTATCTGTCTATCTGTCTGTCTGTCTGTCTGTCTGTCTGTCTATCTATCTGTCTATCTATCCCACCCCGTTTACTTATATTCAGCAACTACCTAGCCACCCATAAGGCGCAAATGTTGGAACTGTTATACATCACTCAACTTCCTAATGATACATATAGTGTTAGTCATTGAAAACGGGTTGATTATATCAATGAAAAGGACGCCTACCAATGCCATTTCAGTGGTTAAAGATTAACTACGGTTTAAGCTGAATCCGGTTTACTTGTTGTGTAAAAAGTCAGTGAAACAAGTTATAGGCCCGTGATATTAAGTTTTACCTGGGTCCGACGAAGAGCGCCGCTACGAGGGAACACGTGCCTCCCAGCATGTGAACGACACCGCTGCCAGAGTTGTCGATGACTCCTCTAACTCTGAGCCAGCCGTGATCATACCAGATCCAGCGACAAGCGATCGGGTACATCACTCCTATAATAATTAACCATTGAATAATCAAATACCAATTACGTTTACGCTAAACATTCAACATTATATTCTTATAATAGTGGGCTAGTAGGTTAATAATAGTTAGTAGTAGTTCGTGGTAGTAGTAGTAGTGGTAGTCGAAGTGTTGGTGTTGGTGGTGGTGGTGGTAGTAGTAGTAGTAGTAGTAGCAGCACTAGTAGTAGAAGAGTAGTAGTAGTAGTAGTAGCAATAGCACTAGTAGTAGTAGAAGAGTAGTAGTAGAAGAGTGCTAGGCAGTAGTAGACGAGTAGTACGTAGTAATAGTATAGTAGTAGCAGCAGCAGCAGTAGTAGTAGTAAAAGCATCTTAACAGGGTTTTATGTGTAGTACGAACATAGTATGTACTAGATGTATATAGTTCTAGTATTTACATGTATAGAGCAGAGTAGCAATAGTAGTAGTAGTAACAGTATCCCGTATAGTGCACTTATTACAAATCTTAGCAGAGTATCGTTTTGGTTAGAACGTTTTACTGATATTAGCAACGGAGGAATGGGTGATGGTTTTTGGTACTGATTCTTGAATGATCTATAACCTGTGAAGAGGATACTGTAGACGAAAAACGCCGGTGTATTGAGTCGTTCGGCCACAGCTCCACTGGTGATGGTCGAAGCGGTGTTGGCGAAAATGAGCTGGAAGAACCAGAACGACAGCTGCGAGTTGGGTACATCGTACAGGGCGAAACCTTTCCAGCCGATGAAATCATTGCCCTCGCCCCAGCAGAAAGCATAGCCAAATAACCAGTACACGGTAGCTCCAATAACTGTGCAAATAACACTCACATCACCATCATTTAATCACAAGTGAGGCAAGTTGACTAACTTATGGTAAGTGATAGAGCGCTTAAACATCCCTATATCCTAAACAGGATGGATAGATAGCTAGATACAGCTGGTTGTAGACTAAACGGATGGGTAGGTAATAGATGGGTAGACAGGCAGATGGTTGGGTAACTTGGATAGTTGGTAGATGATGGTTAGGTAGATAGATTGATGAACAGATAGACAGGCAGATGGGAGGATAGATAGANTAGATGATGGTTAGGTAGATAGATAGATGAACAGATAGACAGGCAGATGGGAGGATAGATAGATAGCTAGATACAGCTGGTTATAGACTAAATGGATGGGTAGGTAATAGATGGGTAGACTAGTTGGGTAACTTGGATAGTTGGTAGATGATGGTTAGGTAGATAGATTGATGAACAGATAGATAGACAGATGGGAGGATAGGCAGATGAATAGACATAGAGCCAAACAGGTACTTTACCATAAGCAGATTAATAGTTAGTTAGATAGATGGGTAATTAGATAGACAGATATACAGGCACACATACAGGGAATGTGGAAGATAGTTAAATAGATAGGGAGATAGACAGACACTACACAGCCACGGCGATAGTTGGATAACTAGTACATCACTGTAGAGCAATGATTTAACTTAGTAGCTGGTTTTCTTCTTAACTTTTAATGATATTTCGTACTTGGTCAATCACTCGTATCAATTAACGCCTTAAAGAGTTACATTAGAACCAAAACGGTAAAAGACGAATTTACATGCGTCGAAGGTACTCTCCATAAGGACGTGAGTCACGTTCTTGGATCTGACGAGACCGGCTTCCATAAGCGAGAATCCAGCTTGCATTGCTGTAATTAAAGATCAATTGCACAGTTTAAGTTAAATTGGAGGAGTAAATCATTACGCAATCTGTACTATTCTCATTGTGTTTAAGATGTGATTTAGGCTGAATGGCAGGCTTACCAAAGATCAAAATAGTACTGATCACGAAAAAGAAGTCGTTAAGATTATCTCGAGTGGTAATTGCCATTTGGCGCACTTCTTCCAGGTCGGTAACATTTCCGATATCCATTTTTATTTCAATGTGAAATGCAGGACTCGGGAGCCTTTTCCTGCCGATCAGTGAAGCTCCAACTTCGGACTGAAACTGTCAAAAAAACGGTAGGGACCATTTTTATAAGTAGGGACTTGCCAAATGCAGTCCTGCATCTAATTCTGAACCTTATTTCCAAATCGAACTGGTAATAACTTGTCAGCGAGTCAAAAGATCACGAAGCNATCTATCTGTCTATCTGTTTGTCTATCTATCTATCTATCTATCTATCTATCTATCTATCTATCTATCTATCTGTCTATCTATCTATCTATCTATCTATCTATCTATCTACCTATCAATCTATCTATCTATCTGTTTGTCTATCTATCTGTCTGTCTGTCTATCTATCTATCTACCTATCTACCTATCTACCTATCTATCTATCTATCTATCTGTCCTGTCTATCTATCTGTCCTGTCTATCTATCTATCTATCTGTTTGTCTATCTATCTATCTGTCTGTCTATCTATCTATCTATCTATGCTATCTATCTATGCTATCTATCTATCTATCTATCTATCTATCTATATGTCTGTCTATCTATCTATCTATCTGTCTATCTGTTTGTCTATCTAGCTATCTGTCTGTCTATCTATCTATCTATCTATATATATATCTATCTATCTGTCTATCTGTTTGTCTATCTATCTATCTGTCTGTCTATCTACCTATCTATCTATCTATCTATCAATCTATCGATCTATCTACCCATCTGCCCATCTATCTATCGATCTATCTATCGATCTATCAATCGATCTATCTATCGATCTATCTATCGATCTATCTATCGATCTATCTATCGATCTATCTATCGATCTATCTATCGATCTATCTATCGATCTATCTATCGATCTATTTATCGATCTATCTATCGATCTATTTATCGATCTATCTATCGATCTATCTATCAATCTATCTATCGATCTATCGATCTATCGATCTATCGATCTATCGATCTATCGATCTACCGATCTATCGATCTATATCTATCTATCTATATGTCTGTCCTATCTATCTTTCCATCTATCTGTGTATCTATCTGTCCATCTGTCCATCCATCTATATATTCATCTATATCTCTAACCAACTATCCAATATTCCAATCCAATTATCCAATCTCTAACCAACTTGTGAATAATAAGAAGTTGCAAAACTGGTTTCAGTTCACACAGCGCAAAGAGGAGATTTTTCCTTGATGTAAAAAAGGTATAAATAATTAATAACAGAGACGATACGCGGTCCATATTAATGCAGTTCCCACAATTTCCAATTCAAACCTGTTTTGAATCAAGAGAAAAACCAATCATGCGAGACACGTGATTATGCTTAGATTGCGTAACGTCGTGTGCTCCTTTGCTGTTGTTGTTTTTCGGGAAAAATCGAAAAGTACCTTTCTCTTGCTATTTAGAGATGCAACTTTAGTCAAATTGTTTTACCTTCAGTGATATCAAATCAGTTATCTCGGCAATAAATCCGCCAAGGAATCGCAGGATGAATTGATTCATTCATTTATTGAAAAAGAGACACCGAAGAATCATAATTTGGTGTCTGTGCATAAATTTTCGGTAAAATTGATATAATCACAGCTTTAATTGTTGGCTAAACGGATCCAGACCAAGTTAAGAAAGTTTTATTATAGCCATGTAATGAAAAGCAGACAGACGATCGGAAGAACCTTGATGTGTATATTAGTAATGCCGCATCACATGAGCATCTTATTTATCAAGGACCCGTCCATACTTCCTGCTAAATACACTTCCGGCCGGTATTAAACAGGGAAAGGATAAGAGACCAACATATAAGTATATATTTAACATTTCAAGGATAATAGGAAGCTAGATAGATAGATAGATAGACGGATAGATAGATAGATAGATAGATAGATAGATAGATAGATAGATAGATAGATAGATAGATAGATAGATAGATAGATAGATAGATAGATAAATAGATGGATGGATACATAGACGACGCAGGCGGACAGACAGTCAAACAGACAGACAATCAGTCAAACTGACAGATGGATATAAACAGCTAGATTCATAAAAAGATAGATATATGGACAGATGCAGAAATAGATAGATAGATAGATAGATACCTACCTAGACCTAGATAGCTATGCAGAAAGATGACAAACAGATAGACAGACAGTTAAACAGACAGACAATCAGACAAACGGATTACATGGATATAGACAGCTAGATATATACAAATATGGACAGACGGATAAAAAGTTAGATAGATAGATGGATAGATACCTACCTAGTACTTAGATAGCTATGTAAAAAAATGGTTAGACAGACAGACAGATAGATAGACAGATAGATAAATATGCAAATAGAACGATAGATCCCTAGATTTAGATACTTATAGATACTTAGAAACACAGACAAATGTCATGCAAACAATAAAAGTATTGCTGTTAACACTTTCCTTTATATTGCCGCACAGTGAATGCCCTAGTAATTCCTTCAAAACCAGACTAGGTTTAGGTTGTAAGCTTGTGACCTGCAGACTTAATAGCACAGGGCCCGCGTGCCTTGGATGGAAAATCCTGTAGAATTAGAAGCAAAGCTTCGGACAGGACTACTCAATTGCCAACAGGTCGTTAATCTTTGTTTACAGTTTCCAACTGAAGGACGTTGTCTAGAAAAACAATTAATAATTTATATTTAAGCACGTGAGTACTAATTGAGAATGCCCAACCTTGTGCTTGTGAATCCTGTCTCAGCTGTTGCTGTGGAGCTATTTAAATGCACCGTCTAAATAAATGATTTGCATCTATTTCTGTGGATGCTTGAAAAACAGCATATAGTTACATAGTTAGAATAGCTAGTATGGTTAGTGTAGTTAGCATAAGCTAGTATAGGTAGTGTAGCTCTAGTATAGTTATTATAGTTAGTATAGTTGGTATAGTTAGTATAGTTAGTATATTTAGTAGTTATCATGGCAGGTATAGGTAGTATACGTTAGTATAGTTAGCGTAGCTAGTATAGTTAGTACAGGTTTGTTTAGATTGGGATAGTTACATATAGTTAGCACAGTTGGTATAGTTAGTATAGTTCGTATAGTTAGTATATAGTTAGTATGTATTTAGAGTTAGTGCAGGTAGCATAGCTAGTATTTAATTAGAGTTAGTGTAGTTAGTATAGTTAGCAAAAGCTAGTATAGGTAGTATAGTTCGTACGATTGGGATAACTATTATAGTTAGTATAGTTAGTGTAGTTAATACAGTTAGCATAGCTAGTATAGGTAATATAGTTTTCATGGTTAGTATAGATAATAATGCTAGTATAGTTAGTATTGTTAGTACAATCAGTGTATAGTTATTATAGTTAATATAGATAGTTTAGTTAGTCAGTATAGCTAGTATAGTTAGTATAGTTAGTATAGTCACATACCTATTCATATAAAATGGCATGTAACTTGACTATAGTTTACTTTTTAATGCTGATAATTAATTGATTGCCTTTCCCGTAAACTAATTGAAGAGCTACGTAACATTCTAATTAGTCTGGCTCCTGCATGTCAAACAAGGCATAGCAACCGGTGGGAGCACGTGACAGACGATCTGGTATGATGTAAATGCGATTAATAATTCAGCCACACGCTGCTTAAACAAGGAAAAGATGACTAAAAGCCAACTGATGAAGTAGACCTTAACTTTCCGTTTGATATTTCAGGACTGAGTTAAGTTTAAGTTGAATTAAAACTGAATTAAATTCCAGGCACACTGAATTATAAATTCAGCGACTTGACAAAAAAAATTCAGTGAAACTGTGTCAAATTAAGTTATTCAACTAAAGCTGTTGCCAGGCAGACACCCACGTTTCCATTAAAAAACCCTTGAAACTGAATAACCGTCTAACCGGTTTACTTTTATCATTCGACAGTTAACCTAAAAGGAGAGTAAACTCATATGAAATTAAGGTTAACTCTTTTAGGTTAAGGGCTATTTAATAACACATTGATAGAAGTACTGTTACTTTGACCTGTCCTGTTGTTTATTCGCCATCTGTTGCCAAATTTGTTTATTTTTTTAAACTGTTGTTGTACAAGACATTGTGTGGCTGACATTGTCCTGTTCTCGAAAGCCTGGTAAGCGCCGTTACAAACAGACGCCTGTCGAAATGATGCAGATTCTCGGTTTCCTTCGACTCGTGTTGATGATCATTTATTACGCAATCGAAAGCGTAGTGAGCGCTCTTCTTCCGGACGTATTGCGCAGGTCGAAAGACATCCGCGGACGGATTGTGCGGATCACCGGAGCTGGAGGAGGGATCGGGCGACACTTGGCCCTCGGTTTCGCTAAACTGGGATGCAGGATCGTCTGCTGGGATATCGCTAAAGCAGGTCGGTAATTGTGTTCACTAGTTTGTTGGAGTTGGATTGTAGACAAATAGACTGATGCGTATAATGAGTAGGTAGATAGGTAGTTAACAGATCTATGTAGGTAGATGGATAGTTGGATACGTAGAGAGACAGGCAACGAGACAGTTAGATGGATGGATGGACGGATATATAAATAGATAGGCCAGTAGACTGATATAAGTAGAGCTAGGTAGGAAGATACAGATATAGGTAGGTGGATAGATAGTTAGATATATAGATAGACAAAGAGACAGTTAGACAGATAGATAGGTGGATAGATACTTAGATGTGAGATAGATAGGTGGATATAGATGGATAGATGGATGGCCGCATAGATAGATAGGTCAGTAGACTGATATAAGTAGTTAGATAGGAAGATACAGTTATAGGAAGGTGGATAGATAGTTAGATTTAAGACAGACAAAGAGACAGTTAGAGAGATAGATAGGTGGATAAATGGATAGACGGATGGCCGGATAGATCGATAGGTCTGATAGTTGGTGTGGGTAGACACAAATATAGGTAGGTAGGTAGACAATTCTAGATGGAAAAACGTACAGACAGACAAACAGATAGATAAAGAGACAGATAATAGGTTGATTGATTAGTGTATAGGTAGGGTAGGTAGTAGGTGGCTAAACACGTAGTCGGATAGACGAGTAGAAAGCGAGACATATAGGCTACTTGAATAGCTAGGTAGACAGGTATAGGCTGATGGATAAATAGCGTGATAAGCCGACAAGCACGTGATTAGATAGACAGATAGGTGACTGACTCGTAATTGTAAACCCTGTCAAAAGAGAAACGTCAAAAAGAAACTTTGAATAGCCTGAGGCTATAACCCAATCTGGAGAGTCCTTCGGTACATGTGACCGTAACATCCCATTTTCAACTCTTTTTCTTTTGTGTTCTCATTGATTTTATTTTATTTTTTTTTTGTAAAAATGGTCAATAACGAAACAGTCGAGTTGGTGCAGGAGGCCGGAGGAAAAGCCTACGCTTATCAGGTGGACCTTAGAGACCGCGAGGATGTTTACCGTAAAGCCAAGTTGGTCGAACGCGATGTTGGGAAGGTATAAAGCCCCCGTGAACACTTGCCATCACCTACGTGGGAAAAGACATTTTAAAAGTTTTCCTCATAATCACGTTGACTTTTAATTAGAAAGGTACTAGTACTAAATAGATAGATCTGGTCGGTTGATAGATAGGTAGATAGATAGATAGACAGATAGATGGGCAGATAAACAGGTAGATAGGTTAGATAGTTGGATAGACAGACAGATATAGATATAGATAAATAGGTAGATAGATAGACGGATAGATAGATAGTTGAGTAGATAAGTAGGTAGATATAAGATAGAGAGATAAATAAATAGGCAGACAGATAGATAGTCAGTTAGGTAGCTAGATAGATAGTAGAGATAGATAGGTAGAAAGATAGATAGCTAGGATAGATAGATAGCCAGTCAAAATGTATTGATAGATAGGTAAATAGACAGGCCAATAGGTATAGATAGATATATATACAGATAGGTAAATAGGTAAAGAGGTACGTAGTTCTAAAAGGTAGTAGCTAGATCAGTAGACAGATAGATATTTAGATAGATAGATAGATAGATAGACAGAGAAAGTGTAGGCATTAAATACATACATAGGGATGTAGATAGGTTGGAAGATAGATGTATAGATAGGTAAGTAGATAGGTAGATAGGTAGACAGATTCATAAGAGTACATGCGTAGATTGGTAAAG
This sequence comes from Leptestheria dahalacensis, assembly GCA_022114935.1. Taxonomy (NCBI): domain Eukaryota; kingdom Metazoa; phylum Arthropoda; class Branchiopoda; order Diplostraca; family Leptestheriidae; genus Leptestheria; species Leptestheria dahalacensis. The sequence goes on from JAIQCU010000787.1 coordinate 28,368, forward strand.
ATGGATAGGTGTATAGGTAGATAGGAAGATAGATATACAGGTAGGTAATGTTCACGTGAATCAAATTTCAACCCGTGCCAAGAAATACAGTTTTCTAATCCGGATATTCAAACTCATTTCCGTTTTGATACAAGGTGACAATACTCGTCAACAACGCCGGGGTAGTCACAGTCACAGAGTTCGTACTGGACGCAGCAGACGACGACATTGTCAAGACTTTTGCCGTGAACACCTTAGCTCACTTCTGGGTAAGATTCAGTCCGTTCATTCTATCCAATCAACACATCAGTGAATGACAATATTGCTTTTGTTGGTTTATCTTAAAAAAACCGGACTGTGAAAGCCTTTCTGAAAGGGATGATTGAAGAAAAGCAGGGCAACATCGTTACCGTCTCCAGCGTGATGGGTATCTTGGGTTCGGATAAAGTAATCGATTATTGCTTGTCTAAATTCGCCGAATCTCTGAGGCCTGAACTTGAGGTCAGATGGAAAAGCTACGGTGACATTAATGCGTCGATTACGTCGATAGGTTAACGGACTTGATTTCAAAAAGCTCACCCTGGTCTGTCCGTACTACACCAAAACTACTCTTATGGATGCTATGGATGCTATTTATAGTAAGTGTATTAGTTTCCATATCATCACTGAATTAGCATTCGATAATCAGTGATCAATCTGATACTGTAATCTGATTAATTTGATACATTGCAATTTGGCTGAGGTGTTCCTGTATAGTTCCCCGGTTATGGATAAGATACCATTGCTGGAACCCGGCTATGTTGCGAGCCAAATCGTTCAAGCTGTGCTCTTTGACCAAGGATATGTCATTCTACCGAAGACGATAATGGCCCTCTCGGTGTTTAAAGAGTATGAATAACTTTTGATATATAGCGTATTCCAGTATTATTTGACGATTAGATTAGCTTCGGGTGTAATGGCCAGTTAAAGTCGATAGTTTGTTAGTATCAACAGTTCACCTTTCATGGCGAAGATGTTGTTGTTGTTTTTTAACAAGAGACACTTGTTTAAGTTGTTGTAAGTTGGTGTATCTTAATCGCAGTTGTAGAAGCTTTCTTTAAAGCGTCTCCCTGTCTCTATACTTACCCACGTGCCTATCTATCTATCTATATAATGGTGAAATAGAGGAGGGGTTTTACTCTTACAAAGGTCGTTTTAACTACCCTCTGCCAAGCTTTTATGCTGAAGCAGCGGCGTTAGCACAGGCTCCCAATACAGTACAAGCAAAGAGAATACAAGATGTCGCCATTTTCACCGACGCAAAGTCCGTCCTACAGGCTCTTAAAAACTATAATAATTTTAAAGTCGACCCATGCCTGAATAGTGCAATTCTTAACCTTAACGCTGCAGCGGCAAAATCGAACATTTTACTAGTCTGGTGTCCCGGCCACGAAGGCATTGTAGGTAACGAACGAGCAGACCTTTTAGCCAAAGAAGCAGTGCAAGACGTAAATTTTACCGGATCAATTCTGGACTTAGGGATACCAATGAGCTTCGCAGTGCAAACCATCAATAGTGCAATTATGGAGGAATGGGCTAATGAATGGAAAGTCGGAAAAAGAGGAAGGAGATTGTACTTGCTAGGGGTGAAGACTGGTAATCATATATCAATACACCACTGTCGCCTTTTAAACAAGGAGCGCGCACTTTTACGAAGAACCGCAGGTGTTTTGAAATCAAAATGTGAAAACCAAACCCATTTGACTGACAGCAGGCTATTTTTAAGCGTCGCAACTCTTTTAAAACTAAATTTGAACCAAAATAGTAGGAAGTTTTTAAGGGAAGACAAAGTACAGTTAGTAAGGATTTAACTCAGAAGGATACAGACATATAAGAGGGGGCCATGGGCGAGAGCCTGCATGCCCTCTTTCATGAATTGAAAAAAATTTTTCTATATATCTATCTATTTATGTATTTGTCTATCTATCTGTCTATCTGTCTATCTGTCTATCTGTCTATCTGTCTACCTGTCTGTCTGTCTGTCTGTCTGTCTGTGTCTGTCTGTGTCTGTCTGTGTCTGTCTGTGTCTGTCTGTTTGTCTATCACACCTACCTATATATTTATCTATATATCTACCTAACTATCCTGTTTATCTATCCAACTATCTGTATATTTATACATCTATTTACCTATTTATCTATCTATCTATGTATCTCTTCACCTATAAGTCTATCCGTCTATCGGTCTATCTATCTAACTAGGATACTATATGCCTGTTTATCTGTCTGTCTATCTATCTATCTGTCCATCTGTACATTTTTTCCTTGTAAAATGCATGCGGGCTCGAGGCATATGGGTAGCTGATCATCTTTCTGTCTATCTGCCAGTCTATCGATCTATCTATCAACATATCTATCTATCAACATATCTATCGATCCATCCATCCATCCGTCCATCCATCCATCCATCCATCCATGATACCCAAATGTTAACACTTCTTTCTGTACACATAGCTTTTTAGGTTATTGAACCATTTATCCGTTTAACCATTTCTCTCAAGTTGTTCACCTGAATTCATTTATTCTCCGTTGAAACAGAATCCTGCCGTTGAAAGCTGCCTCCGCCTTACGACGTTACATTAACGGCGAAAAAGGTTCTCGCTGCAGAACCGCGCTGGAAGTCCAACAGATAAATGAATCAGGCGCTGGCAAACAGTAACATTTTAATATTTCCAAGTATAGTAATTATATAATTATGTCTAATATACTGTCACCGATGTAAGAATCATTGAATCATATTACTGACGCGATTAATTCCAATCAGTTTTGAATATTACGTAATTCAGACATGATCATACTACTGGTTGATTAGGGTTTGTGTATTACCAGCGTCTCTAATCTAGCTTTCAGTACAACTTACTAGTTTTCATATCAAAGTTAACCACTGTGGCTGTAATCATGCTGCTCTCAATCAAAAGACCACGAATCAACTTCACTTTATAGAGTTATACATTTTTCTCCCTAGATGTCGCTGATTATTCAAATGTATGGGTTCAACTCTCCCCGAGGCTGAGGTTTTAGTGTAGGGAATTCAACCCTATATTCAAAATGAGGTCAAACCACTGAGTTTTACAGACGCAACTTTTACAGAAAACCGGCTGGCTGTTTTTTATTCATTCCCACTGGTTTATCTGTCCCCGAGTAAATCACTTCCCTCCAAAAGAATGCAAAGTCTGTTAAGTTTAATTGGATTACTGTTGACTGTACACTATCGCACTGTGGAGAGTATCGTTTTGAACTTGCTGCCGTTGAGACTGCGTCATCTGAAGGACGTCCGCGGACAACTGGTGCTGGTGACCGGTGCTGGAGGATTCATCGGACGTCACCTGGCGTTGCAATTCGCCAAACTCGGTTGCAGGATCGTCTGTTGGGATATCTCCAAGCAAGGTTCATATAATCCAACATTGGGCATTTGTTATCTACCATAGACAAACACATACACATAACATAGAGAACGGAGAAGGCCATAAGCATCGTCAAATGACCGAGAATCTCAGGTCTTAAATTATACGGCATCCCATACCCCAGGGCTCCACGACGTGCCACCACTCCCACCCGCCTCTGGGCACCACTATAAAGTTATGTAATATAAATCAGTGGCTAGTTCTCGCAGTACATTGTATCAGTTAATGTATGCAGTTCATTAATCAATAAATAAACATAAATTTATTAAAGTATTTAACTGAGTAGGTAGGTAGATAGATAGCTAGAGATAGATAGATAGATAGCTAGATAGAAAGATAGATAGGTAGGTAGATAGATAGATAGATAGATAGATAGATCAATAGGCAAATAGATAGATAGATAGATAGATAGATAGATAGGTAGATAGATAGACAGACAGATAGATAGACAGATAGGTAGATAGATAGATAGATAGATCAATAGGCAGATATAGACAGACAGACAGACAGATAGATAGATAGATATACAGACAGACAGACAGATAGACAGATAGACAGACAGATAGATAGTGTAGATAGATAGATAGATAGATAGATAGATAGACAGATAGATAACTGGGAGTAAAAATAGGAGATTTGGAAAAGAACAGTTGACGTATTTGTGTTACGTTTGCAGCAAATGAGGAAACTGCCAAGCTGGTCCAAGCGTCCGGTGGTGAAGCGTACGCCTACCAGGTGGATTTGAGAAACCGAGAGGATATTTACCAGAAGGCGGCTGTTGTCAAACAGGAACTTGGACCCGTAAGTGTATAGAAAACGACCTACTACTGTATGGGGGATGCGAACAAGCAAACAGAAGGAACAAGCATAAAAGATTTGTAAAAAGGCAGAAAGAAGCTTTTCTTAGAGGTTGGCAACTAAGAAACAAACAAACAAACAGCAAACAAGCAAACAAACAAACAACAGACAACGAACAAACAAACGAACCAACAACCGTAAATGCAACAAACAAGCAAGACGAAAACAAAATCCAAACCAACAAACGAAATGATCAAAAAGAGAAATAAGCTAACAAACAGAAGAATTGCAAACAAACAAATGTAGGGACAAAACAAAAAAGTGAGTGATTAAACAAACACACAAACAAACAAACAGCAAACAAACAAACAAAGAAACAAACAACAAACAAAAAAGGCAAACGAATAGATAAATCAACGATTGGACGAACAAGCAAATGAACTAACAACCGTAAAGGCAACAAACAAGCAAGACGAAAACAAAAACCAAACCAACAAACGAAACGAACAAACGAATGATCAAAAAGAGAGATAAGCTAACAAACAGAAGAGTTGCAAACAAACAAATGTGGGAACAAACAAGGAAAGTGAGTGATTAAACAAACAATCAAACTAACGGACTAACAAGCTAACGTAAACGTAAAGCAAAATGCAAACGAATAGACGAACTAACGAATGAACAAACAAACAAACGAAATGAACAAAACGAGTCTGCAGTAAGCTAACAAACAGAAGAGACGCAAACAAACAGATGAGCGGACAAACAAGCAGAAATGGGTGGATAAACAAACAAACTAACGAAAGAACGAACAAACAATCAGACGAACAAACAAACTGAACAATCCGCAACAAAGAAACAAAGGAACAAAAGTCAAGATTACTAAGAATCATGACAATATCATTTCAGGTGACAATCTTAGTCAACAATGCCGGAGTCGTTTTCGTCAAGGACAAGTTCTTGCAAACTTCCGACGAGGATATCGTGACGACTTTCGAAGTCAACACGTTGGCTCACTTCTGGGTAAAACGACTTCACGTTTCAACGTTTTAACGTTCATCACTTTTAATTCAATCGTAATAAAAATGATTAAGTGCAATTATATTTAATCGCGATTGAGAGACGAATTTCAATTGTAATCAAACTTAACCCCTATTAACTTAGCTGTAACCAAGCTCGGGTGTAATCAAAATGTGTCACCACTTACCTTAATTGTAACGAATCTTATAACTGCGAGTATTATCAACTGTGACCAAACTTAATTCTATTAAAGTTAATTGCAATCAAAATTACTGGCGATTAAACTTAGATTATGCTTAATTTCAATCGAACTTAATTGTAGTTTAACTTAATTGAAGTTAAACTTAATTGCAATTAAACTTAACTGTATAGCAATTAAAGTTAATTGCAATTAAAGTCAATTGTAATTCAAGTTAATTGTATCCGAAAGACTGTGAAAGCCTTTCTCAGTGGCAATAACTTAATTGTAATTAAACTTAACTGTAATTAAAGTTAATTGTAATTAAAGTTAATTGAATTCGAAAGACTGTGAAAGCCTTTCTCAGCGGGATGATTGAAAAGAAGCAAGGCCACATCGTAACCGTCTCGAGCATGCTGGGTCTGTTCGGGTCAAACCAGGCCATCGACTATTCTTCGTCCAAGTTCGCTGTCTACGGCTTCAACGAGTCGCTCAAAGTCGAATTCGAGGTAACATTTTCTTATTCAAATACATTACAGCAATCTCATTAAACTAAATCACCATTATATCATCTGTAATGACCGCGTCAATGTCTTCGGCTTAGTTAAACGGTCAGAATTACATTCAGACTACGGTGGTCTTCCCTTACTTCGTGAAAACTCCATTCATTAAGGACGTCCAGTAAGTTTTGAGCACATTCGCGCAAATGTTAACCTAATTAGATTTAAGTTGTATGCTTAATTAACATTCGATAGCTCCCCCGTTCTGGATAATTTCCCTCTTCTGGAACCCGAGTATGTGGCCCGGCGAATCGTCGAAGCTGTTTTGACTGACGAGGCGTTTCTCATACTACCGAGATTCTTCACCATTTTCGTGATTCTTAACCAGTAAGAAGGGTTGAACAATATCCGAGTTAGCTTTATGATATATCAATTAAAGATGATATGGAATGTGATATATCACATCTATAAGATCGATGCATCGTTATGCATATCAACTATCAATCGGAAAAATCCTTTTGAGTTGTAATCATGTGGTAAAATTGCTACGTAGTTTCATGTGAGATTAGCATCAGGACATGATATCAGTATTTCATACACTATCGATATCGGCTTTTAAAAAACTGATATAGTAAATTGATTATTAAAAAAATTTTCTACCGAATCTAGTTGATATTATATTTGATAGTTGAAATGATATGCACCGTCCAGCCCCTGCTAATGACTGCCTTGTTAACCGATATAGACTATCTATCAATCTATCTGTTTATCTCTCTATCCATTTATCCATCTATTTATCCATCTATCTATCTATCTGTCTATATATCTATCTATCTATGTATCTATCTATCTATATATGTCTATCTGATTGTCTCTCTTTCTATCTATCCATCTATCTATCTGTCTATCCGTCTATATCCATCTATATCCATCTATATCCATCTTTCTATCGATGATACAGTTAGTTTATGGATATTATCAAGCTAATCGTATCATTGTGGAATATAATTGGATTGGTATTTTTTAACCAGAATACTGCCGGTGAAGGCCTTGACCGCCATTGGATACTACGTGACCGGTAACGATGTCATGCGCAGTGCCGAGAAGTTAAAGGCCAAGTAATCTGTCTCAAATCTCCCGGCTTTTCTTTAATACGTATTTAGATTGATGAAGACTTCAAATACACTAGGTGATTCTTAAAAGCTGCTGATGATTTTATTATGTATGAAACAGAAATTTAATTATCTTTAAATACAGTTTAATTGACTAACCCTTTTAGACCAATTAATTTGTATAACGTGTATTACAATTATATTCTAAACGTAAACGTTATGTTACATATAAGTAGGTATAATACAAAAATGCGAGTATCTATTTAACTATCTATCTGTCTGTCTGTCTATCTGTCTGTCTATCTATCTATCCATTTATCTATCTATCTGTCTATCTACCTATCTATCTATCTATCTATCTAACTCTCTGTCTATCTAGCTGTCTATCTATCTATCTGTCTGTCAATTTATCTGTCCATCTATCTATCTATCTATCTGTTTGTCTGTCTATCTGTCTGTCTTTCTATCTATCTATGTATCTATCTAATTATCTATCTATATCTGTCTATCTATCTATCTATCTATCTGTCTGTGTGTCTATCTACCTATCTGTGTGTCTAAATTGTCGATCAATCTGTCTGCCTATCTATCTACCTGTCTATCTATCTATCTATGTATCTATCTAATTATCCATCTATCTATCTATCAATATCTATCTATCTGTCTGTCTATCTATCTGTCTATCTATCTATCTGTCTGTCTGTCTATCTACCTATTTGTCTGTCTAAATTGTCGATCAATCTGTCTGTCTATCTATTTATTTATATATTTGTCTATCTATCCATCTATCTACCTGTCTGTCTATCTATCTATGTATCTATGCAACCACCCAACCATCCATCCTTGCATCCATCGATCCCATCCATCTATGGTACTAAATGTTAACACTGCTTTATTGTATGCATTGCTCTTTTAGGTTATTGAATTGTTGATCCTTTTCACAATTTCACTCAAGTTCTCTTGTATCACATTCATACTGACTCGTACTGACTTGATTAATCCTAACCTATTTCCAAATATTACGTAATTCAGACATTATCACAATACCTTTTGATCAGGGATTGTATTACCAGCGTCTCAGACTTGGCTTTTAGTTCAAATTAAGTGTTTCATATCAAAGTTAACCACCATCATTCAAAATCCGTTGATGAGGTTAATCGGAATATCTGTTACACAGATACCTCATAAACATCCTTGAAGTTTCACCTTGAGTTTCACGATATAATTAACTTACATTTAGACACATAAGTGTTTACTGCTTAACTTAATTAGAATCACTACTTAACCTTCAATTTATAGAATCACCATTCAAACTTTAACATTGATTTCACACCCTAGATGTCGCTGACTATTGAAATATATAGTTTTAACTTCCACCGAGCCGTGGTTCTAGTATCGCGATTTCAACCCAAGATTAATAGACTGTAAAGGTTGGCCCGTCCGACTTGGGCTACTCATGGGAATACCGGGTGCCTGAAGCGATGACGTCAGGGGATGCCAGAAAGCGCGCGAAAGCTGCTTTTTGAATACATTTCTTTGCTGATGTCTGCCAGTGTTCCTCTGCACGTTGTTCAAAAAACATGAAAAAACGCTGGAGTAAATATTTGTTAGTGTTGGCTGTTGGCACAACCTCCCTACAGTCGAGTTTAATTTAACTTTTTTCCTGTTTTCACAAATTCAGACAAGAGGTGCTCAAACAAACTTACATAAGTTTCGTTGCATTCCTCAGGTGATGAACTTAATTGTCTCATCGTTAAAACTTCGATATTTTAAACTGAGCATGCCTGGAATGCATTGCGCTGTCGCTGTTTGCAAAAACAGCATAGCTGTCACCAAAAAGACACCTGGAAAAGAACACGTTGCGTATCATAAATTTCCAAAAGACAGCGCCATAAGGCAAGCATGGGTTGTCAAATGCAAGC